>WBNH01001702.1:0-93778 GCA_013401255.1 Urocolius indicus | reverse complement strand
GGGAGTGGAGCGGGAGTGGGGAGAAATGTTAATCCTTCGCTTGGAGTTTCTGTCTGGCAAGTTTTCATGCCTCTGTGTTCTGAGCATTTACATTATGCTCTGAATACCTGATTGCCCAGCCAAGCAGAAAAGAAACTCTACAGTGGTTGCATAGTAAAAGAAAATGCTTCTGTGGAAGCCACCTCTGGGAATAGGAAGAACTAGTTGGTTTACAGGCTCCTGGTCTATTTGAGGGGGAGGGAAGTGCTGGGCTTAGATTTTTTTTTTTTACATTATTATTATTTCTTTAACTCTCTTGCCTCCCTTCTGTTATCTTTGTGTCTGTATGGGGAACTGGCGATTGGGATGGTGGGGGGGAAATGTTCTTTGGAGAACTTCTTAAACAAAATCTTGGTTGCTAAAGAATTGGGCATCTCAGGCAACATCAAGATACTTCCGCAGAGTTAATTTCAACTGTTGGATAGGGAAGCCGAGTCATAGAAGGTTGCAGCGATTTGCTCATGGGTGCGTGGGAAAACCAGTGAAAGAAAAAGAAGCAGGGTGTACATCTTTGTAGTTCCAGGCCCAGATTGCTCAGGGTCTCCTTTGTCCTTTCCTGCCCTGCTGGATGTATCACTTCTGTTAATCTTTCACTGCTGTAGGCCAGGGTAGTGAGTGGGTTGTCCCATTCATCCTTCATCATCTCTCGTGTTATCTGACTTGAAGAAATGAATCATTTCTTGACTAACATTTCCTACTCTTAACAAAGTAGGCACATAAGAAACACAGGGTTGCAGTCAAAATATTTGTATTTTGAGGTATTATCCTGTTCTTTGAAACATGTCCTTGGCAAAAGAACAAGATGTTTAATGGCACCAGTGTATCTCACATGGGATATTAACTAGGAAGCATTCTTCTCACCCTTGCCTTGCTTTTGAGTTGCAGCCATTCAGCAGATGTATCAATAACCATAGACAAATGCTACCCCCATCTTCAAATGCTGCTGCTCACCAGTGATGTGTAGAGAAGTCCAGTCACCTTGACCCAGTGTAAGTCCTGAGGACAGCACGTAACAGCTGCTACTGAATGGTCTTTTAGTGGAGTTAGTAGAGACTTTGACATTGACTTCAGAACAGACCTCAGTATCAAATCACATCTAACTCACGTTAAAGTACTTGCTATTTCTGATGACCAATAAGTAAAGCCATGCTAGGTTTGGTGGTTTTACTGCTTGGCAATTTTTGCAAATGCTCTTGTTGGTTGCAACCCATGTGGGATTGGTTCTCGGTCCTTCCTCCTGCTTCATTTTCAGCCTGAAGTTTGGCTAAGCCTGAAAATTTCAAGTGGAAGATAGATAAAACCTCTGAGTTTCATCTAGGTTTGCGTTAGAATCCTAAAGACCTGTGAACTCCTCTTTTTCCCTATACAAAAATGTAAATTGATCTCAGACTTTTTTCAGCACCAATCAGAGAGGGTTAGCTCTTTCTCTACATTCCCTGGTGCTGTGGAACCTCTCTCTGAACCTAAACTAAATCACCAGCTTTTAACAAAACCCGCAATTATGTTGGCTGATACCCTCAGTAAAGGGTCTTATGTATGCATAGAAATAACCTTTGCATACATGAAAGCCCCAATCCAAATGGTCCCAGCTTTTGACTAAATTGATGTTAAGATGCCGGCTTGGCTGTTGCATCACCTTCCTCCAGTGTACTCAAAGCAGCTGACAGATCAGAACATCCCAAACTTTTCAAGCAGTTCACATCACAGATAGAAACGTAATGGAATTTTTTTTTTCTTTTCTCTAAATGGGCTATACTGAACGCCCACACACACTTTTGGGTCTGATCTTTGAAGCTTATCTCTGATTTACTTTCTCCCTCCAGGCAGTGTAAGTCTGAAAGACATAAGTACTTCTGAAATGGAACGTTCTCAAAGCACAGTGCTAAATGTCTGAAACTTCAAACTTCTGCCTGTATAACACTTGTTCTCTGGATATAGTGAAGTCAAGGGCTGTCACTGCAAACTTTCACCAAGAAGGCAAAACAATGTTTAATCTCTTTTTAAAGAGTCTCTGTGTTGCTCTAAACCTCTCAGTGTTTAAATTATTTAATTAATGTATTTATTCTGCAAGTCTCTGCAGTAGCAAGGGAGCTTGTCTGTGCTGGTATTTATGTACAGCAACATGGAGAAAATCGTCAAGTCTTTCTTACTATGGTATAAGCTGTTTATTGACTGTAGTCCAAGGTTATAATGGTTTGTCCGTGGTCTAAAAATCATTAGGGTGAAAATCTGCAATTTCGAGTCGTATTTTTACCGTTGTTTAAGCACCCTGGGATGATACCGTAATAAATTGTCTCATTAATAGTAGTTTCTTTGTCTATCGTGTAATAGTTTACCATAGTTGTTTCAAAAAATGGAAATGATAACATACGATTACTCTTCTGCAGATGCACCATTTGCTTCCAGCAGAAGCCATTTGAGTTACAGCATCCCTTCCAAACTAGTAATCTCCAAGTGCTTTACATGCATTGCTGAATTACATCTTCCTCTTTTACTCAGAGATAAAGTGGGAAAGGTATCATCTCTTGCCTGACACAAGCGAACGGGAAGTGGTAGTCTTTTGCTCATATTCAAACCACCAGTTTATACTTTAGAGAAGAGAATATACATTTATGTAGTAGAATCAAAACCACCGTTTTCTGCGCAACAGTTTTGTTTGATGTGATGTGCTTGTTGTTTTGTGACTGTTAACTGCATCAGACGAGAACAAAGCACAGAAAAGGATGTAATGATAAAGATACACAGACTTATAGGTACTGGGACACTTCAGAAGTACAAGAACTTAAGCTATATCCAGAGACAATTTTTGCAGTAAAAGTACATAAAAGGCACTGTCTCGTTTTGATTACATTGCCATTTTTAAAGTATTCTGTGTTTATTGTCTTACTTTGTATTCTAAAACTGTCTCTTCTAGAAGTTGAACAACAGCCTTTTTTTCAGGGTCAGAACGTTGAAACAGCACTAATTTCTCTTCCTGTAAATCAGAAAGGAAAGTGAAACTTGGTTTTGAACTAAGTTATGTGACAGGGAAAGTTATGAAAGTAAAGGGATCTGCAGTTACTGAGGTAAAGCAGCCACTAACTGCAGATTGCTGATTATCAACTGCAAAGTTTTGTTGTGACATGGAACATTTGAACAATTAAGCCCCGTCTTTAGCTAAAGGATAAAGAAATAGCAAAGTGTATGAATGATAAAATGAAGGGTTTTCTTGCTGTCCTGGGCAAGGGAGGGGGATGGATGAATAATATAATGAGAATGGAGGGAAACGTAATTGGGTATGGGAGACCTGAATCTGTATCCGAGACCCATTGCTGTGTGATCTTTACTTCTCCCTACGTCTCACCCGCTTGTAAAATGGAAATACTTTTTCCTGCACTCACAAGGCTACTGGAAAGGAAAACTTCATCAGATTTAGCCAGTAAATACAGCATGTAGATTACCCCCATTGCTGCCTTGTTTGGTTTTCCCCTCTGTGTATGCTTTGAGTTCCTGGAACCGAGGCGAGTTGCAGAGCTAGCATGGGTCTGTGCTGCTGGCAAAACAATGCAGGTGCAAATTATGGTGGAAATGAAATAGCTGGTGCTTTGAGGCGATGGAGTGCCCAGTTCACCTCAGGGTATATGTCTGCGTTCACAAAACATGGCTATCATGCACACTCTGATTCATTAGATGTGTTATCCGGCAAACAAGAAGCCTAATCATATTTTATCGGGAACATTCTTACGATAAACTCTGCTTTAGTGAAACTCCACGTATAGTGCAATTTCTCCCGGCCGCGTATATTACACGGTGAAGAAAAGCTACCCCGCTGCGTATCAGAAGGCTGTAATTTCATTTAGGGGTTCTATTGACATCATAAACTGCAAGAGCAGAGCTCAAGTGGCTATTTAAGTCATAGAAACTTCAGGCTGAAATTACTGCCTGGCAGTAACCGACCCTCCCCCCATGGGCCCCCACATACGTACTTTGTGTTTTCATCCTTCTGCTTATAAATAAGAAATCTCTTCGGTGACTTCGGAAGAGCGCGGTTCCAAAATACTGGCATTACCTGCCACCCTCTCTCTCCATTGGTGGTACCGCTCTGACAAGCAGGGGAAGGAGCAGCAGCCTCAAGCCAAGGTTGGGACTGTGCCTGGAGACAGCCGGTGCTCCAGGGCTGCTGGCTCACTCTGACTCAGGAGGCATGCAGCAAGCACGAGCAGAGAAAGGTGAATGAATACACTCGTGCTCCCTAGTGAGGCTGTTTGTTGCCATCATAGCTGACATACCTGACCTTTCCCACTCGTAAGCTGTAGATATCTACCCTCAGTGCATGTGAAGATAAATGCAGTGTTGCCACCTGCAACCCACAAGACTACAGTGCATCTCCTACTTATACCGTGCTTGGCTGAAGTTGCTCCCTGCAGCCCCAGCGTTGCTCCATTGTTGGGAGAGCAGGAGAGGTAACGCAT
This sequence comes from Urocolius indicus, assembly GCA_013401255.1. Lineage (NCBI taxonomy): Eukaryota > Metazoa > Chordata > Aves > Coliiformes > Coliidae > Urocolius > Urocolius indicus. Next base: position 89,288 of record WBNH01001702.1, on the reverse strand, counting down.
GTGGGGAGAAGGCTCGACGCTGCCTCAGGTCCGTGCCTGGGAGAGCGAAGCCAAACTTCCCCACAGTGGGACCTGATGCACCTGAGCAGAAAAGAAAATTCCCCATTTTTTATTTTAATGTTTAAGTGATGCACAGAGCAGCAGTCATATTGACAGAAGTTCATATATTTCATCTGTATAGGCTTGTTTCAAGAAAAGAGTGAAGTCAGGGAGCATTTGCTTTTTATCAGGAAAGCGAGGTTAACCATTCATTAGAGCTTGTCAGGAAACCTCAAATTTAAGCCAGGCACAGGAAGAGACTTTCAGTAGGACAATGGACAAGATTCATTAGTTTTATGTGCCATAGATACCCATTGTAGGCATTTTAATTTGGCTCTCTGAAAATCAAAGCATCTCAAGCTCACGTAAATATTAATCTTTGTTTCCCTTATCCTCATTTTTTTTTTCCAGATAGCAAGAAAGAAGCGCTTTTTGTTCTCTCTGTGTTTCCAAGACCTTGGAGTGCAAGATAGGTGTTAAATTACCAGTGGGAACAGAATTAATATTTATTTATTTTCTCTGAACCGATTTGCCCCTTTTCAACATTTCATTTAACAGAATGATGGTTCACCATGTGAAATTATAAAAAGCACTCATTTATATTTCTATTCTTTTTATAAAGGAAACTTTATTTTGCTTTTGGACCTAGCTTTTTTTCCTGGGAAATCAATTAAATCGTTGCCTCCTTCTTAAATGTCACCACTCTGTGATTCCTGAGACTGTGGTATGGCTTAAATGAAACAGCAGCTTTGAAAATAAATAAACAAGGTTTATATAGTTATTAGGCATGGCAGTCTGCACTAGCAGGGCAGACTTTTCTGGTCTCAAGGTAAGCTGTTCACACTTGCGTTTCTCCTGACTTTGAGCAATAAGGTAGACTTCAGAGTCTGGATGGGTAGTTATCCTAGAGAATATGCTTTCAATGTTCTCCGTGCATGTGTGAGAGCAGCTTACACACGTGCATTGAGCAGAAAGGGAAGAAGTGGATTTCAAATTCCCTTGCTGACTATGGGAGCTAGGAATGCAAATATCAGTAGCACTTCTGCTCTTTCTGCTTCTGTCCTAAAAAGATCTAGCCAGGTCTTTCTGTGCCATTTCTTACCTACTTCCCTCTGCTTTATGCATTTCTGAACCTTGTTATGACTAAAGTTACTGTGCTGGCTGTGTGCATACTGCAAGTGAGAAAAAAAAATGAGGTCCACAAACTGTGGATAACAGCAGATCCCACAATACAGTGAAATCAAAATAGGATGTTGTATGCCAAGACTCAGAGTTCTCATGGTCCTTATCTCTGTATGGAATAACTGGAAGTGGTTACAGTTTCCTTCATTTAGCATAACTGAATGTATCAGGGGCTGAGTATCTTCAGCAAGATACTGACTGCCTGATGGCATGCGTCCTGCTTTCAGGACGAGATGTCCTGGCATGAAGATAGGGTAACCTTTTGTCCCACTGAGTCTTGAGTGCCTGAAATCTAAAGCTATGTTACTGTATTGGTGTCTGTCCAACAAAGATGTGTGTTCTACTTGTACCATGTGGAAAAATGAATAAAATATCTAAAGTTAAAAAACAATTCATAAACACCATATGCACATACATACTGCATGCACAACTTCTCTTTGAAAATATTACAATGGGACATCCTTCCAGATTCTGGTTGTAAAAGCCTGTAACTTAATTTCTTCTACAGGTTTTTAGTCAAAAAATACTGCAACAGAGTCTGTTTCCCTTCAAATCAGCAAAAGTACAGTAGAATAGAGAGTGTTCTGTAAAATGAAATATCGATCTGTCTGTCTAACATACAGTGCTTCTGAAGCTACCAGCCTCTTAACTTGTAGGTGCAAAAAACTAATTCACACTCGGGGATACTGAGGCAGGAACTGGTAAGGTGTCTAATCTAACACCATGCCTTGATGGAGTCTGTCTGACTCCGAGTCCCCTGCCATAGGTGCTTTGATTAACTTGACAGAAGAGCTGGTGTAGCCTGGATGTGGGGAGTAGAAAGCTCTGTAGGTTCCCGAGTCACGTTCTAGGGATGAAACTTGCTGCTTGGGAGACAGAGCCCCATAAAGCAATGATACCTGGCCCTAGGTGAGAAAAGGGACTGTTGCCAGCTGTGAAGCACTAAACTTCCTTTGGAACGTACCTTCTAGGGGAGGCATCATCATTCCTTCTGAGTGCTTGGCTCACCAAAAAAAAAAAACCACAAGGAGAGACCTGAGTGATCTTTAGTTCCCATCTCCTGTTTGCTACAGCAGTGTCATCACTTGTTTTGCGGGCCCAGCACTTCCATGCCTTTGTAAAACAGGAGAGAAGCTGTGGCACTGGGTCAGAAATGAAATAGATTACATGGCTGCAGCAGGGAAAGAACAGAGAATATCTGACATGTTCTTTCTTCCCAGCCCTGAGATCTGCATCTGGGTTTAATATTAGGATCACTGAGCATAATTGTGGTTAACAATTTTTACTTTTTAATGACTGAAAATTACCTGTGATATATTAGGCTCAGCAGTGGTGCTCTGTAGCATGGTTTCATTGTGAGACTTCCTGCCTCCACTAGAATGAGGAGTGCCAGTGGTACCATCTTCATCCATATTGCTGCTTTCAGCGTATGGTGTCCTGCCATGTAGGAAATGCTACAGCTGTTTTTACTTTAGAAATATTAGTAGTCTGTGTGATAGTCTATCAATGGAACTTGCTGCTCCATAAAATTGACTGCTCTGTAGAGCAAAGGCACAAGTACAAGGGCAAGCTGAGTCATTGGCTGTGTTTGGATGTGTTTTTGCGTACTTTTGTGGGGAAGAGATGTATACTTGACAGGAGGAAGGATAACTCTTCTCTGTCAGTCAGTGGAAGGCAGAAGGTTTAGTGAGAAGAGATCAGATGGGCTTGAATGAATTTTATAATTCTGGACGTATCTAGGAAATAGAGCTGAATGATGTATAGAGAACTCCTCTGTCAGTGTGGAAAATTAGAGATTTGAACAAGATGAGTTTCATACTGAAATGAAACGAGAAGAAGTTTGTGATTAATAGGGTATGGCAGAGACAGCATACTTAAATATAGTTTTGGAGGCTTATGAAGTGATCCCTGGATAGATGTGGGTTTGAGGGCTTAAGGGGAGAGGGGTTGGCCCCACAGGGAACTCCAGCTGGCTGGTCTCTTTTCAGTGAAAGACCCAACCATTTTACATAACAGGCATAAAATGGAAGAGGTAAATCTTCAATTTCAGTGTTTAAAAGGTCAAAAAGATAAATTAGGAATAAAGTATTTGTTGAGCTGGAACAGGCTTTTGGTTCGTCTCTTTGGCCCTGCATCTGAGGCAACTACCATCAGTTGTTTCAGGGCAAGATGTTTTTCTTCTGTTTATTGAGCAATACAAAATGCTGGAAGAGGAGGCCAGGTTTTCTGACCTCTGCAACGATCAACCTGCATCCTGAAACATCAGTTTGTTACGTTAACTTTTGAATGGCAAAATATGCAGATAGAGGAAATTTGCCTTACTTTATGTGGCTACAGATGCAGCTCATAATCATTAAAATTACTCATTGGCCTGTGAGGAAAACATAAAGAAAATTATTTTGTAGAAACTAACAGAAAAGGGTAAGATTCATAGCTCACTTGTTATCTTTATTCTAGGCAAATAATTAGCTGGTTTATTATATTCTAAGGAACTTTAGAAACTTGGCTTGTATTCTCCCCTCAGGACATGGTGAAGTTCTATATATTTTGCCTTGCGCACTCGTATTTTGAAATTTTCCTTCTGAGTCAAAATTATTTCTCCTTTGAACACCTTTGTATTTTTTTCCTCATGTAAGATAAAAGCCATGTTCCCATACCGATGTTTTCTGACATAATTATCCGTGCAAAATCAGCAAACACAGAGTAATTACTTCTAATGCAGAATTTGTAATAAGCGAGTTTTATTAGAAATGGGGAAAGTGCAACTCTGGTCTTCGCCTGCCTCTCTCCAGAGTCCCATCCAAGTGCACTTTCCTTTAGGTGGCACTCTCTCATTTGCTTGCATATGACCCTAACAGCTGTTTGTGATCTGTCATCTGTGTCTTGAAATATGATGGAGAGACTTAGAAATTATATTAATTGCGCTGTCCACATCTTCTCTTCATTAAAAGTTGAAAATTGCTGTTCAAATATTTCATAATCAAAAATTAATCCCAGTCTACCTGTTCCAAATCATATATTAATGCCCTCTGGGAATGAATCCCAAATCCCTGTTACAATTTGGATGCTCTCTCCTCTGGGTATTGATTACAAGTTCTGGTTATTGTTCACATACTTTGTCATAGGGGGAATTAATCTCAAGTTCCCATCTACTGTTCTGGGACTTAAAGCTATCTATAATTAAGATTTTTCTATTAAATGGATATTGATGATGAGCCTTTCCATATATATTTTGGGGGTTAACTTCTGTCAGGGAAACTGCCTCAGCTGAGGAGAGATTTTTCATGCTGAACATTCTGACCACCAATTTTCAGGCTACTGTGGGTGCAGCCATTTTGCAGGATCTGGTGGCACACCTGGGATGTTCACTGACGTTGTGTAAGAATACGTGAATGTTTTCACAAGGACTCAGCAGAGTGGGGCAAATAGGTTGCTGAATAAAACCAGAAGCATTGCATCAGAAATGTAGAGGAATATGCGAGTGTGCAGTAGCAATCGTAAACTGCCCTACAATTGCAAACCAGTTCCCATACAAAATCATAGTGATCTTAGTTATGTAGAAAGGAGAAATAATTTGTCTGTCTTTTTGGTGGTGGGTAGAATAAGAATGAAGTACTGTGGTGAGAGGTAGCAGTACAAAACCACCAGAGAGACGATGTATTTTTGATGCATGAATCTGTGTTCTGTCTGATTAGTTTCAGCAACTTGGACTACAAAAACAACTGCCATTATTTCCATGTAGATGCAGTCCTTTTACATATAATGATGCAAAGCACAGAGAATATAAGTCTTCATTTCCATAGCTATGGCTGTCTCTGTTTCTTCATGGGCAGAAAATTGGATCAGAACAGCCCTGAATTTTGTAGAAGCCGGAATCCGGACCTAGGTTTTCGTGTTTCAGACCCACTGCTGCTGCTAATAGACATGGTGTTTCCAGTGGCAACAGTTGGCTCACGCATTCTTTCACACTTCAGAAGAGATCCCCGTTTCCTTTCTTTTCCCCTCTTCTTTAGCAGTGGGCAGCCCTGCAACCTTTTGATCATGCCGACTTTGTACATTACATGACTGAACTCGGCTATGCCAAACATCCTTTTAGAAAGTTTGACATTTGTGCCATTTGAAAGAAGAGAGACAGAGAGAAGTAGAGAGGGGGAGGAATGAATCCCATCAGCTTCCTCCTGCCCTTTTGATTAAGAGTGCAGTAAGTCAGCAGAAGAGGTGGGACTTCTAACAAGCAGGGGAGTGTGCAAGCCAGTTTGTGATCTGTGATGTATGCACGCACATGCCCATGGAAGAAGGAAAAGAAAAAATGGAAAGTAGACAACAGTAACTAGAAATTACTACACTAAATGAGTTAATTGATGGAGGATGTACAGTGACAATCAAAGAGACTAGATGAGACAAAGGGGATGGCCTTTGATACTGTCTTAAGCCAGGTGAGGGAAGTTGAACTCAGGAACTTCCAAAGTCTCTTTCAGACATAGTAATTTTAATTCTCTGACAACTTTGTTCCTATTCTTTCCCTTGCAATTGCTATTCTGTGTGCGTTTTCTATTTTATGCTGCTCTTTGGTAAATTTTGAGCAACCGTTAATACTTCCCGCTCTTCCAAATTTTTGCCCAGCTCCATTATCCCAGTCTTGGAGATGATGCAAAATTTATGGAACCGAAATGGCTGTTGTAACGTTGGCATGCAAAGAGAAGAGAGACAAAACTTAGCTATTATAGTATTTGCAAAAGAAGACAGAGAGAGAAGGCTGTTGCGTAACTTTGGACAAAGTCATAAGACTCGGTTGTGTCTTCTAACTCTGTCCTTTCATTTAGTTAAAATGCCAAAGGCTCATTGGAAAAAAAAAAAAAACAGAAAACAGAGTCTTAGCTTTGCAGTGAGTTAGAAAATTGCCCAGCTTGCTCCCTTCTCAACATGCTCATTTATAGTTTGACTGTGTTTTAGAAATTTTCCTTTTTCTATCCATCCAGAGAAGAGACAAATCTTCCAAGAAATTTTTATTACTGGCTGCTGTGTGAGACGGTCTTGGAGGAGACAGTGTTTGCATTTCCCTGGGGATACACACCATGCACGTGGGGAGAGATGCGTCAGGCAGGCTCTGTGACAAACCTGCCATGCTCTAGCACCTAGCACTCAGGACATGAAGTGACCCAAAGGGACATCATCATGTCAGTATTGCAGAGAGTCTGGGTAAAAAGTCCTTGTTATGGGCAGCTTATAGCTTGGGCACATGGGCTTCTCTGTGGGCTTCAAGGGATCATCCCACCTGGCGCTCCAGTCTTTAGACTGAAGCTGATCTCTGCTGTGAAGTATGAAGGAATACTGAGGCTTTTCACATCTTCCTTTGGTACAGTCAGTGCTGGCCTTTGCTGAAGATGTAGTACTAGAGTGAATGAATTGTTGGGTTGGTGTTTTGAGATAGCTTCTCAATAACTAATTTTTTAAAAGAGAAGAAGGAAGTATAAAGGAAAAGAGATGTGTGAGGAGAGATAGCAGGCTAGAAGGGGCAGTAATGTTAAAAGTCTTTAAAAGGCTCCTTAAAAGTCGTAAAGAAAAAGTACTAGGTGTTTTAAAGTAAGTTTGCAATGATGTGTAAAATAATTCCCTGAATGAAAAATCTATATTGATTTTTTTTGTTTGTATAGAGATTCTTCTCAGAATAGAAAGGCTTTGACATTTTGCTGTCTCATATTCTTAATCAGTCATTTGTGTCATCCATTCTTACATGCATGTGTGCTTTGTCTTCTCTCTATCGGCAGAGGATAGCTACTTGCTCCTTCCTTCAGCTCATTTGTAGAGCTAAAGGTAATGTATAATGGTGTTGGAGCCCCTGGTGCAACTTGAGTGGTTGTGGGATGTGTGGTGGTAGGAAAGACATGCTTTGGGTGGTGACACAAGTGGATAACAGAAATGTTTGACTGTTGTAATCCATGATACAGTTGATTGCTGCATGTGCTAACCTACAGAAATGTGTTGGCTTTTGAAAACTAAAGACTGCCATGTCATCTGGAGCTGGAGATTGCCATCAGTGTCCTTGCTCTTGTTTCCACTTGGCTTTGCAGTTAGAAAGGTAGCTTCATCTTTTGAAAAAAAAAAATGTTTGTTTTGGCAAAGATAGTCACAAATGACCTGACTGATAAGATGATGTGAAAACAAGTTCCTCTTGAACACTGTTCATATTAGTTCCCATTCTTACAGTGATATTTTATAGCTGCTGTGGTCAGTGAAGTGTCACGTGGCCAGAGACAGAGAGAACTTGGAGAGGAACTGTTTTTAGTGAAGAATGTTGATTTTTCTGCAGCAAAAAATCATAGAAACATAGAATAATAAAGCAGTTTGGATTGGATTAGACATTAAAGATCATCTTGTTCAAACCCTCTTCCATGAGCAAAGACACCTTTCTTTTGACCAGGATGCTCAAAGTCCCCTCTAACCTGGCCTTGAGCAGTGCCAGGGATGGGACATCCACAGTCTCTGGGCAATCTGTGCCAGTGCCTCACCACCCTCACAGTAAAGAACTTCCTAATATATCATATAATTCTACAGTTGAAGCCATTGCACCTTTTCCTATCACTACATGCCCTTGTAAAAAAATCGCTTTTGAGCTTTCTTGTAGGCCCTTTTTAGGTACTTGAAGGCTACTCTAACTTCTCTCCAAAGCCTTCTGTTCTCCAGAGTGAACAGCCCCAACTCTCTCAGCTTGTCTTCACAGGAGAGGTGCTTCAGCCCTCTGATCACCTTTATGTCCCTCCTCTAGACTTGTTGCAATGAAATGGAGAACCACAGGATCTTTTGCCACCAACGGAGTCTGGCTGCTTAGCTTTTTGTACAGCATTCCCTTTGCTTCTCAAGATGCTCTCAGCTCCTCCAGATTTTTCTGCTGTCTGACTTGGCCTTAGTGGTGGCAACAGCTTCCCTTTCTGTGTCAGCATTGTCAAATGTCAGTGCTTTTGAGAGGGAAGGAGGCAACCAGCCAGGAGCCAGGCGTGTTGCTGCTCACCCCACTCTATGTCATTGCATTGAAGAGAAAACCTGTGGGACAGCCCGGGTGCGATGGGGGCAGTTGAACATTGTGGAAACCAGTGCATGTGCCTCTGGGAACAAGGGAGCAAATGACTCGTGGAGCCCTACTTCTGAGTGGCTGTGTGCAGAAGAGCTCACTGAAGCTGTATTTTTAATACAGTTGGCTATAAATGGCCCATTTTTACCTCTGCATACATCATCTACATCATCCCTTCACTTCCTTCCTCTTTAAGTGATGTCTTATGCATAGATTTGTCATTTACGCTCCAACTGCATTTTGCATTATTACATTTTAATGATATTTGAAGTTCTTTCATACATATTTGAGTTCACTGATATAAATGAAAAAGAGAAATAATCAGCATACTTGGTTTATCTGATGGCATAAAAATGTTATATCATAACTTTGGCAATTTCTTCGATAAGATCAAGCACAACATCAAATACTAAGAGAGGGTCCAAGTATAGCTGTCTACCTGAATGGCTCTACAGTTAGGGTCGTTCAAAATCAATAGCTGATCTCTGCGATTTGGTGCTATTTGTACCTCACATAAAACCCATTTAACCAGTTCTGCCCTGTTTGCTTTGTAACTTGTGGATTTGGTTAAAATGGAGCTGAGATCTGAGTGGCCTTTGAGCCTCATTGTTTTTTTGTAAAAATGTATTGGCTTTGTTTGAGGATGCTCTGCAATGATCTAGAGATTCTAACCTCTTCCACCTCGCATCTCCTGTTGACTTACGATCTGTTATAATCTGTTAGGAATCTTGAGGCTCAAGGGCAGAATTTTGTGTGGGGATAAAAGGTGCTTTCATGTTGGTGCTGTGGGATTTTTATTTTTTTTTTAAATTCTTGCTCTCATTCTCTGTTTCATGAAAATTCATTAATCTGTGACATTTAAAGACTCTGTCTGAGAGGTGTCTGGAGCAGCGGCCGGCTGCATACATCAATAGTTTCTCAGAGTCTGGCACTCTGTCAATATTTGGGGGCCTCAGTAACAGCACTTAAATGCACTGCCTGCCAGCCGTCACGCTCTTAGCATGTCTGTAAGAGTCTGAATGAGCGGATATTAGCACGTCAAGTCCTTTCACAACTGGCAACACTTTAGAGACAAACTGCTTGGTAGGTATCTCTCTTCTTCCCTCCCCTCCTGTTTTCTGGCATGTCTTCTTTGTTTATCTGATGTGATTTATGTATTTACACACAAATATGCATCCTGCGAGGAGGCAGGCATAAATCCTGAGGCTGGAGGTGGTATTATGGCATAATCTATGTAACAATGGAAATGGGATGAAGCTGGATGTGGACCCAGAACCAGATTAAGCTTCGGTTGACTCCTGGGCCAGTTGAATCAGGAACGGAGTTTTGTTTGGATTTCGTGGTGCCAAAATCTTTAGAGTTTAGTTCCAAATAATGAGAATCTTGGACAAAAAATTTACAGGAAGTGCTACTGTGGCAATATTTCAACCAGCTCCAAACCAGAAGTGGAAAACAAGCCATTTGAAGACTTGGGTTGTATTCAAATCAAAACTGTTAGAGAAGGTTCAGAATCCAGACCTTCTGTTCCCTTTTTAATCCTGTCCCACTGCATAAATTGGATTTGCAGCTGAATATTACTATAGATTACCCATGAAACCTTCCTTTTCAGTGGAAAAAAAAAAAATCAGGGAAGCAAAATAAAACTTTTTGTTCCTTCCCCTGGTGGAATAGGAAGTGGAGTAGAAGAAATTTGGATTTGCAGGTATTTGTTGCTACGTTGTCCCCCACCATGTGTTGTATGTGTGTGTGTCCCCTTTTATTTCATTGAAATGTTATGAACACAGAGTAATCTGTGTATTTTATCATGCAGTCATGTTTATTTTCTCTTTACCTGTTGTGCTTCACCTCTTGCTTATTATATTGCTGGCTCTACAGCTCTGAAATCAGGTTGTCTAGAGAAGTGAATGACCACACTGTCGGAAAGTTTGGATTGGCTTTTTAGAGCTGAATTGTGGGCAAAAAGCAGGCCATGCAAGTCCGTCTGAATGTTTCCATTCCTAAGTCTCCTTAGTATATTCTGCTTTCCGTCCTATTTCCTGCCATATTTACCAACAGGAGGTGAAGGGATGGGTGCAGAGTGAGCCCTCCATTAGGGAACATTTTCCCAACTGAATTTTGGGAACAAATTCTTAGTAAAATAGATTTGAACTCAGAGGGTCTCTGAAACTACTCCCTTACCATTCCTATTCCACAAATCCAGTAACATCAGCCAGTGCCCCTCAGCTGTGACCTGCAGCACGTCCTTTAGTGCTAGCTTGAGTCAACAACTTTTTAATCCTTTTCCAGTAATGTCCAGAAACTTTCTTTTTCAAGAAACTTCAAAAACAACAAAAAACAGTTGCAAAAACAAGACATGATAACCAAACAGACAACATTATTCTGATAGAGCTACCTTGCAAGAGCAAGTTGGCAACAAAAATAACTAACTACCCCTTCTCAATTGTTTCTTTTCTCTTTTTAATACTCTTTTATCTGCTGCTTTTATCTTGTTTTTTTCCTTTACTCCAACTACAACTGCATCCAATCTCCATTTTCCTGTTTGTGCCCCCAGAGCACCTGCCAGTTATACAGTATTTTGTCACCTGTTGGGAAAAAAAAAAGGAAAACCCTGTGAAAGTTTACAAATGTCTCCACAGAGGCAGCGAGCAACAAGGGATGCATTAATCCCTGCTTCAGGCCACGCAGCAAAGGAAAAACAAACAGACTCAAGGCTCCTGTGAATATTGGAGATGCGTCTGGCTAGATGGCAGCAATGGCCAATAAGTACAGACAATCGAAAGGGAGGAGGATTTCTTTTTAATTATAATAATTGCTCCTTTAGCATGGCATGGAGGCACTCAAACGTGGAGGGGAATGGCTGCCTGCAAATGCTGCCCTCAGACACAGCATGATGGCCTTGGCAGCAGCCTGCATGGTCTGTCCCCTCCAGCATTCACCTCGCAGGTGATGCACAGCCACAGAGGCTGTGACATGGCAGTGGTCTCTCCTAGAGCTGAGCAGCAGCCCCAAGGATAGAGACAAGTAGTGTGGCCTTAAAGCGGTGGTGGGACTCCAGGACACCTGAGGCACCAAGGATCAGGCCCATACAGTGGGAATAATCACCCCTTATACCCTGCGGTTGCCCTTTCTCAGTCTGTATTTTGTGCAAGCCTTTTACGATCTCAGCAAAGTAACACATCAGCTTACTGTAACCCACGCACCTTTTGTACCTGGGGAGTACATCTCAAGACATAATGGGGCACATTTGCAACTCTGTTCTCAGTGTTTTAAAAACGTGACTGACTTTATTGTCAGTGACAGCCATGTGTGCTCTGAGAAACCTACCCACCCCCAGCCCCAAGTGCTGCACATCAAAGTTGAAGAGTTCATAATGTTGCATTCATTTCTGTTTCTGTGTTGTTGATTTTCTAACGAGCTCGAAAGTTGTCTTTTGATTAAGCAAGTTAGCCTTGCGAGATACAAGGAGTCTTCAAAACAGAGGCAGGCAGACCTCTTTCCTTCAGCCTCACAGGCTGTTTCCACCTCTGTGCAGACATTAAACTTGCATTTTCCCATTCCCACTGGTGATAGTTCTGTGCCTAAAGCCCTGCACAGAGAATTTGGAGGTTGCCAATGAGGCTTTCTAATAAGCAGCTCTTTCAATCCACCTACCTTCCCATCCCTAGAGGGATGAAAGGATTTGTCCCCAAATAATGGGGGTACAAAAGTGCTGAGGGAGTTCTGGGTTTCAGGCTTCGTTCACTACATCTCCCTGTTGGTTCCTGATAGCTGTAAATGAGATGCTTTCTTTGAGTGCTGAAATTGATGAAGCAGGAGAAATTTAGACTTGTTGTCCATTCATCTTTTACCTCTATTAATAAGTAATTAATTGAAAAAGAAGCTGATTTTCCCATGTTGGGACACTAAATAAATGCAAGTGAAACTATGGGCATTAAAAAGAGATTTGACTGCAGTTGAGCAGTTACTTATGCTATAGTAAATCATATAGGCCCCAGCTGAGATGAGCAATCTATTGTGTTAGGCACTGTACAGACACGCCATGGGAGGTGCATCTAACCCTGATGAGCTTGAAGATGGCAGAGACAAAGTGTGGACAAAGAGACAACCATAAAGAAGCAAAATAATAGCTCATCTTAGACATAAAGACAGGGGCTGAACCCAGAAGGGAATGCAGATTGCCTGCCACCCTAGTCTTTTTTCATTAAGTTGAGATCTGATCTACTCACAGTTCTGCCCTTAGATTTAAATCTGGGTAAAACTGTTGAGTTAAATGTTTTATTTGCTGAAAATTGCTTGCCTCAGATACAGGTTAGCCAAAACTATGGGGGAAAAAAAAAATTGAGAAGGAATTTAAAAGAAATGTGTTGGTTAGCCAAAAGGCTTTGTTTTGATATTTCTAAACAAGGTTTCTGCTTTTGTTTTGAAACAAAGTCAATTTTAATTGAAATATATCAAACACAAACAAAAAACCCTAGTCCATTAGGTGTTTTTTGTTTGGGTTTGGTTTGTGTTTTTTTTCCTTTATGTGTTCTCAGTTTGGTCAGCTAGCCAAATAATTCAGTTATTTGCACAACTGTAATTCTAATTAGAATGTTGAACTCTAGGGACTTGGGCTATATATTTCAATATAGTTCATATTTATATTATCAGGTATGCTGCCTGCTACTCCATATATAATAATAGCAAACAGTCCAGTGCATGGGGATATGAGGGCACTGGGGAAGACCCAGTGCCTTTTAGCTCTTAACATTTTTATTTTCAGTTGTAGTAGTATTTTGGAGCGTATTGCTTACAAGATAAAATTTGCATTTATTTGAGAAACTCACAAATGGGATTCACTGCAAAGCTATCATTAAAGGGAAATAAAGCAGAAGAAGGAACAAAAGATACACTCTTGGCAAAGTCTGACATGTAGACACTTTCAAAGATCCTTGTCGCCACAGGAAAAATGCCATCTTCTCACTCTACTACCACCCCCCAGAATCCTGAAAAACAAGCAGATAAGTACAGGGGCTGTTCGTAAAGTGCTGTTCAGCTCTATTGTTGTCTGTTTCCAGTGTTTCTACCTTACAAACAATTTAGTCATTTCTACGTGATCGCTTCTATCTCAAAGCTGTTTCCTCTCATTCCATTTCAGAACCACAGTGCCCATTTACTGTGGGAGACTTACAAGGAGGAGGTTACCCTGGCATTAGGAATTTCTGATATGCTGCTTGCTTGTGTAGATGTTGCCAAACTTCGTAGGTAGCTAGTCGGAACTGAAGAAGTCACTTTAAGTTTGCCTATATATTACTCTTCCTCTTCTTGTTTTAGTCTGTATTATTGTTTTCTCTATTTACATATGTCCATGAGAAATAAACTCACGATGTTAGTCAACCTTATAACCTTGTTAGAGACATGCTTATAAGGAAGGATGAGGCTGTGCTGTCTTTGCAGCACAGTCAGTGTGGTATTCAGTCTGCTCCTTTCTCACAGAGGAGACCCATAGCCTGAGCTCTGATACTCGGAGCACTCTGCCACTCACTCTGCAGGGCCACAGCCTGCAAATTGTACTCAACAGTAATGAGACTGCACCTCGACTACTGTATTGAGTTTTGGATCCCTACAAGAAAGACGGAGATGCTGGAGCGTGTCCAGAGACAGGCAATGAAGCTGGTGAAGGGTCTAGAGCACAGTTTGTGGCTGAAGGAGCTGGGGATGTTTAGCCTGGACAGAAGGAGGCTGAGGAGAGACATGATCACTCTCTACAGCTGCCTGACAGGAGGTTGTAGTGAGCTGGGGATCAGTCTCTTCTCCTAAGTAACAAGCAACAGGGCAAGAGGTAATGGCCTTGAGGTGCACCAGGGGAGGTTTAGGTCGGATATTAGGAAATTCACCAAAAATATTGTCAAGCTTTGGAATAGACTTCCCAGGAAAGCAGTTCTGTTGTCATCCCTGGATATTCCAAAGATGTTTTGATGAGGTGCTGAGGGACACGGTTTAGTGACGGGCTTGGCAGTGTGAGGTTAATAGCTGGACTCCATGATCTTAAGAGTCTTTTCCAGCCTATATGATTCAATGAATTGGCAGTTGTGGTGCTCCCTGCAGGTGATGTTCTCTGCAGTGTCCAGGGCTGATGCTGTTTTTGGTTCTGCCCCAGTCTCGATTGAAAGTCTCAGGTGTACATCTCATGTGATTGTAACAAAATGGACTTCTGACTATGAACCTGTCTTAGTGAGTTAGTGGTGGAGAAAGATGTCTGTAGTCTTTCTAAGCCTTGAGTGCTAAATCTTTGAAGATTAGGACCCTCTTCCTCTGGCATTTATTTACCGTGACTGAAGAATCGTAAGTGTAGGAAGTACACAGTACACTACAGTACCAGTCTTAATCTTATAGTCAATCTGCAGAATGACAACCAAATGGGGAGCCATTAATAAAAGGTATGAAATTAGTCTCGACCAAGCACTTTCTCACTCCCCACAGCTATTGTTTGATGAGGTTGGCTTTAGTTTTGGAAATTTATCTTGACATCTGTGAAGGCTTCGTATCCCCATGTCCTTACTTCTGGAAGTGTGGGGCATCACTGAACAAAGCTGAACAGCTCCAAGCTGTCCGTGTTCTTTCTCCCTTCTGTTACAACCACCCTGATTAATACTGTCTGATGACGGGTGCCAGGGGATTCAGGATAAGTGGAAATGTGCTAGGAAAAAAGGGTAGATAAGATGGATGTGACTGAAGGGGAGCTGAGGGTATCCTGTAGTATGTAGGAGAATGAGCAATAAATTTCTGCTGAGTACATATACATGTAGGGAGGGGAGAACTGCTTTCATTGGTCTTCCTTTGCTCAGGATTTCTGCTGTTACACTTTGCCAGTCCTAGTACTCTGCTCTAGCATAGAGAATATTCTCATGAGATTACTTGGTGCCTGTGAGACTTGCAGCCTCAACAAGAGAGGTGCACGAACACAGATCCTCCTGCTGTTGCCTCCAGTGCCCTGGTGTAGAAATTTGTGGAGAAGTGAAATTTTTACCTCTGGCAGTTGCTCTTTTCTTTGTGTGCTGACTGCTACTCTACCAAGAAAAGGTTTGTCTAGACCAGAGCTCAGGGTTACTTATTCTCCTCATAATCCATTTCCTTTTCCCAACAGCAGTGGCTTGTGTGGATAAGTCAGAAGGGACTGCTCACATCACGGGTAGCCTCTTTTCTATGATCTTCATTAAGCTTTGGACCATTAGCTCAAGATGTGTGATTATTTTGTTTGTTAGAACAGACAAGTAGAGTCTCCTCCGAGTGCTTCTTTCAAGCAAACCAGCATGACTGAAAACTGGGAGCTTGCCAGAAAATGTTACGTGAAATAGTAGTGGCAGGTTCATCTTAGTGTGGGTGGAGAGAGCGCTGTACCCTCTATTTTACTACTTCAAACATGCAGTGCCCATATGTCATAGTTGAGCTGGTTTATGGATGGAGTATGAAGGCTACTATTTGATCTACTTAGTGCAAACACTGTGTGAGTGTTGTAGATACATAGTCTTATGGATATGAGTATCAGCTGTTGTTGCAGTTGAAACACACAGCATCAATATTCAGTGTGCTATAGACAGTCACGTTTTTCTCCTTTATATTTAGTGTTAGTACACAGAGCCAAATACTAAAAGGGGGGTGGGGGTGTGGGTCACATGATTAGATTAATACCATTAATTATTTAGAAACAATCAAAGGAAATACAAGACATCTGGCTTTAAGCCCAAACAACTCATGGCACTGCTGTTGCTTTGTAACCTCATCAGCTCTTAGTCCAGTCATCTCTCTTCTTTCATTATGAATACAGGAGATCACACACACACGCACCCCTACTCCCCCCCACCCCCTCCCCCCTCACCTCACCACACACACATCCCCTTCTTCCTGCCTTATTTCTGGCAGCTTGGAACACAGATCATAAGACTGGACTATACAGTTGTCTGATTTTGTGTATATAAACTCTGATTAGTTCTGCAATGAAAAGTCATCTCCCCACCACATCCCCATGATATACAATACTGTTTAACTAGCAATGTGTTGCAGCCATAGGTTGCATATTTTCCCTTAATCTCGGTATTGGGAAGTAACTACTGTAGGAGGGAAAATATCTGTTGCTGTTGCAGTGCTGAAAATCATTAAACACGCATGTTACAGAGGCAGCATACAACATACAGTAAGAGACAGTTCCTGCCCTGAAGAGTGGACAGTCTACATAGGCAGAAAGGCTGGAGGAGAAATAGCATTGTGGAGAATGGAAGTGCTTTGCCTGTGATTGTGCAAAAGGACTGGTGGCAGACTCAGGTCATTGACCGTGGCATTTGCCATGCCCTGGCTGAAGCCAGTAGTCCTATCCTTTGTAGCCATAGCCAGACATTTTCCATTGGAAAGATTTTTGAGTGGAAAGGCTTTTTTTTCTTGAAATAAAAGTTTTCCTTGGGAATAGCTGTTCTATCCAAAATAAAGTCAAAACAGATATTTCCCAACTGCTGGTTCTTGAATNCCCCGCCCTCCTTTTCCTAGCTAGTTGGTGGAAAAATTCCATTTTGGTTATCCGAGAGGTGAATTTTTGTGGAAACACCTTCTCATGAAGAAAAACGACACTTTGTCTGGGTTTTTTTGTGCAACTCAGGAATAGAACATTCTGATGGCCCTTTACCCCTAAATGATTGTGTCTTCACAATAAGGTAGCTTAATTTTCTCTTCAGTGTGGTCTCTATTAGTAGTGGTGATTTAATACAATCTAATCATGCAGTTCTCATCTTCTGTGTGTAAATTAGTACATACAACTGCCCGAAATTGCTTTACAGTTATTGGGGCAAAACAAAGTTTCTCACTGATCATTAGAATTCCACTTTTCTGTGCACTGGTGAATGTGGACCTATTTTGATTACTAGCAGATGTACTGAAGTCATTCTCATTATGTCTGTGTCTGTGGAGAAGCACTGACTTTCATTTTCTTACTTTAATCTGAAAGGCGTAGTTTTGCTGGCAGTTCTCTTAATCGTTGCTGAGAGTTGCTTTGAAGAACTCTTATTTTATGAAAAAGGCATTGAGACTTCTGTCACAGTAAAGATTTCTAGACAGTCTTTACCTACTCTGGACTACTATTTTGAAGATGCACAGTCCCAATTATCTGTGAAAAAGTATCGAACTATGCTTCCTTGGTTCTGAAAAGCTTACTTTAGACTACTGATGTCTATTATTTGTAGTATTCCATAGCCTACACTTGTCCTCAGAGAACGATGGCATCAGTTGAACATATTGGGTGTGATTTTTCAAAGTATGCAGTTATCCACATTTGGTTCCCACCGCATTCGATGTGTGTTAACACTACCTTCAACAATGGCAGAGTAAGGCCCATGCAGGAGGCTTTAAAGAACAAAAAATGAAACCAACCTCTTACACTCTGGGCTATTTGCAGGCAAGAACATATGTTGTAAGTGTTTCTGCTGCTTTGCAGGGTGTTTGTTGAAGGCACTTAGTCTGTACTCTTGAGTAATGGTGTAGCTCATTTTCGTGCACTGATAGATTTGTTTCTTTAAGGTTGTCCCTTTAAGTTTATCACATGTTTTCAAAGTATTGTATCTCTTGGAACTAAATTTAATGAACATTCTCTATATCAAATAAACTTAAAAAAATATAAATAACCTCTAGATTAAGCCGTTCCAATGTTTTGTTTATTTGTTTCCTTATACTAAAGCCAGTACTTTTTACTTTGTTGTCCTCAGATGTAGTCATTATGTACAATTTGTTGTTTATGTAAAACTTATTCTTTTCTTTTTTTCTTCTCTCCCTTTACTTTGCCTTTTTGCAACATCTGCATCGCGTGTTGATGGCAAGAGCAGCAGTGGTTGACAGTTTTCCTCCACTTTGCAAGAGAGAGAGAGATTTGGTTGGAATGAAACCTTGCTGTCTGCACAGCCTGCTTGAGATGCAGCATTGAAAGGTATTGTCTCATTTTCTGTCTTGAAACCAAATGTGAAAACCACAAACAGGTAGAAACCTCAGTGCCAAACCACCTGTTGATTCACAGCCTAAAAGCCCTTGGCAATACATTTCTCACTGTATCCAGTTGGAGCGGTTGCATGGCTGATACCTGCAGTATCTGTCTGTACCTGCAAGTTTGGTAAAGAGGCTAATTTACGTGAGAAGATTTGGATTGAAATTTGGGTAAAGTTAACAGGGCAAAGAATTAGTCTTGCCTTTTTTGCCTAGAGTGGCATACATCACTCTCACAACTTGATTCAACATTGAAAATGCCAATCCTGAAGTCACACACTGAGCAATATAGAACAAAATGAGATTTGCTGAAACAGCTGTGTGTGGACAGTCCAGATCTGCAATAGCTTAATATCCTGGAGGTCAGCGTTGAGGTGGATAGGTGAAACTATGAAGGTAAAGATGTGAAATACCTGGCAATAGCATCAACTCTTCATCTTTTGAGGATATGACAATTTTATGGATATTTGTACAGCAGAGCTGTATTTTGTGTTTTCACATGCTCTTATCTATTCTAGTCTGTTAGTGATACTAGTTGATTTCCATGGATTTGCATAAACATAATTCAGAACAGATTTGGGCCACACTATTTATATTTCTGCAGATTGCTTCATGTTTGTGAAACAATTATTTCCTGTGGATCTGTAGCACTGTCCGGTGTTGTGCAGTACCATTATATATATATATGTCTGGTTAAAACACAAAATGTGTTTTGAAACAACATGACAAGGAACAGTAAAAGCTGCACAGTAACTGAACTATACTTGGGTGTCCATATAATGTCCAATTAACGTGATTACTGCACTCTGAAGAGTTTCCAAGACTGAATAAGACATGCTGTGGCCTGGTAAAAGACACAATTTTCCCCTGAGTTTTCTAAAGCTTTCCGTTACAGGTGCTACAATGACATGAAGACACTGTAATCTGTATCTTTAGTAGCAGTAACAATGAAGAGTGTGAAGTATATCCCCAAAATCTGAAGGTGTGAATTCTAACCCATCAGTGAGCTGTGTGTGAGAATTCTATACAGTAAAACCTAATTCTGTGCTGAAGAGGAACACTGTGAACTCCCAGCATAAAATAAAAGATGTTCTGTTCTCTGCTGCACTATCTTGAGCCAAACTTGGGATCTAAAAGCCAAGAGAGGTTCTTTCATCACCAGTCATAAAGATACTGCAAGTCAGATTGTCCCCTCAGGCTATATTTTGACAGCGTAGTAAATCGAGCTTTGGGAACTTTCTACCAGATCGAGAACTCTGTCACCTCAAAACGCAAAGCATGAGTCCCATTATAAATTCATTCTTCTGATGCAGTTTTTAAAGTATATTTTGATGCATTGACTTTTACCAGCAAGCTTCATGCCTTATCTGCTATGTTTTGTTCCCTGCTGCTGACATTAACACATACAAGGGCTGGCAGAAATGTGATCTCATGCCTTCACGTGATCCGGGCAAAATTTGTACTGTGGAGTTATCTGTTGGTGCAGTCTGTTAATGTCATTAATGGTAAAGCACTATCAACTCAGCTACTCCCCTGCATTTGTTGTCTTCCTTTTTATTCAAGTCTACACTGGAAGGTGGCACAGGCATCAGGAAGAGCAAAATTTGATCTGTATTCTGAACGGGACCAGAAAATGTGTTGGATTTTGTACATATGTATCACCACTTCCAATTCCATGAACTGTTAAGAGTGAAAAAAGCTAAGTCTTGTAACTTGCACAAAATGGAAGTCGAAGTGGTACGGGGAAAATACACGGGCAGATTCCTTTTTGCCTGAACTCTCGGGAAGCTGATGAACAGGAAAAAGCTTCAGAGTTTTTTGATTTGCAGATGAGTTTGGCTAGTGTTAGAATTTGTCTAAAATTCTTATTGTTTTCTTCTGTCCTCCTCCCCTTTGCTTTTCTGTGTTGGATGATGAATCTACCAGGCCTAGATTTTGCAATTGTAGCTTTGTGCTTAAAAGCCACATTGACACAATGAATGTCTTTACTAAATTATATTTCAGAATTCTTCCAGGGAGTTTGTAGTTTGGAAAGGCAGAGCTGCTTGCAAAATTTTCAGTTTCAGAAATGTTGTATGCTTGAACTTACACGATTTTCTTCATCTTGGTGGGCCAAGATGATTTTTAATCAGATGATCTTCATCTACTGGAAAGAATAGAGGAAGACGAGGCAGGAACTTTACAGTGAGATTATTGATACTGCTGTCTTTTAAATCTGTTGTTTTCTAGAGTTTTAAGACATTTTTTATTTGTTTTCCTTCCATCTCTGACCTAATTAATTTCATAGGATATCCACAGGGGTGTAACTTACATGACAAATTAATTACATTAAAAGTTACTGTCATGGTATGAAATCCCTTGATGTGGTAAACTTAATATGTTTCTGTATTCTTTCCCTGTATAAATAGTGATCTACCAGTGATAGTTTGTTTTCTTTGTTTTTCAGAAGATTTGAGATTCAGAGTGACTTATTGTCAGTATTAAAAATACCAAAAACTGTATCAATGAAAAGGAGAAACATTATTATAATTCAGCTGTGGTTATCAAAAATTTCTGAAGTGACACTAGCTGAGAGGTAGACCTCTTTCCTTTGATTTTTTCTTCTTTAAAAAATAGATTTCTGTAGAAAAGAGTAAAATAATAGCTAGAATATAAGTCTATTCATCAATTCTTAGCTTACTGTAAAATGAAAACATTAGTCCTCAAGAAGGGAGTTTTAGGAAAGAAAAGTATGTACCATTTTCGTTGCTGTGTTCAGGACTGTCCCAGCTGCAGTGTTTGTGTCAGTGAAGCTGTTTAACCTTTTGAAGCCCACACATCTTTGTGCAGTCTTTTCATGCAGCCTTTTTTTTTCTTTTTTATATCCACACAATTTATTGACTTTAGTAAAATAATACACACATTAAAATGTTTACCTTGGGCCTCCAAGGCTGCACACTCTTTTCTGAAAGATTAAAGAGACACGAGGGATAATTGCTGCTTCTGGTAAAAGCAGTAGGCGTTCTACTAACAACAAGAGCAGGAGCAAAGTTTGCTATAATTTCAGGCCAAAATGCAAGTTTGGAATTTATTTGGATTCAAAAACTTTCCAGCAGCATTGCAGGTAGGTGCTTATTCCGGAGGCTGGGGAGTGACACTGAGTTTGCTTTTCCATAGAGACTTGAATGCAGAAAATAGCTTAAAGGAGAACAAAACAATGTACAGTGCATCTTTAACGATTTTTGTTTTGATTAGATGGAATAATCCAAGGAAGGGAACTTCTTTTGGGAAAATGGACTTAACATAGAAAAACATCCCAGCATTAGTTCAGCAGAGTATCCAAGTCAGTGCTTAAAGTTAAGCTTATGCTCCAGTACTGTGCTGACGTGGAGCGCCTGTGCTCTGGCACGGGCTTTTTGACCCGGCTGTGGCCAGATCCCAGCGGCTCACCCACACCCTGAGCAGGATTTAGGGACGATCTTCTGTTAACTGCAAAGAACTTCGAGCTGGTAAATTTGCCTAAGGGGATGATAGCAGGGGAAGGGTGTTGTGCAAGGAGCTTATTTTGAAATGCTGGATGCACTTTTTTTAGTTTTCTATTTCCATCCAGTGTTCCTGGCTTTTCTAAAGGGCTCTTAAGTAATTTCAAAATTAAATGACTTCACTAGCAGTTTTGTGGCCTTCATAAATATGATGAAGTCTGACTCTCTGTCTCACTTTTTCTTGAGCTGCTTAACAGTCTTACGGCATTTTAAAAATCTTCCTTCTATGTCAAGACAGCGTATTTCTTTAAAGATAATGTTCCGCAGCAAATATAAAGTAATTACTCATGTTAGGTCTGCACTAACTCTTTTTCTTTTTCTTTTTTTTTTTTTTTTGAGTTGATAAGTTATTTTCCTCTCTTCAGATGGATTATAGAGAACATGGTGCCGTCCCACAGTCCCCAGCTTCAGTTTTTAAGTGGATCAAGTTCAGGTTCTGACATACTTGGCAGAATACCATCATTTTTCTACCCCTCCCTCAATCTGGGCCATAATTGTGGATATCCTGTGGACTGCAGCCCAGAGACTGCCAGTACTGAGAGCATACGGAAGGGAAAGAGATGATGGCAATAGCTTTGTAGCTTGACCTGACATTTGCGTTGTTTCTCAGTCGTTGAGCGTGATGAGGGGAGCAGAGTGTTTGGCATGAACTGTAAGAAACTGGTCATGATTTGGAGGAGCAATCTCACCTATCTGACTCAGTTATTACTACTAGATGCTGTTTGCACTTAAAAACCACCCTAACAAACACAACAGAAAACAACTACAGGATTTTTTAAATAAAGAGAAAGAAAGCAAACTGAGAAAGTCATACTTGAGGTAATTCCACTGCTTATGATGAAGTTGCACTGGGAATAGATATTAACCCCATAAAATCCCTGGGTCACAGACAGCCTTATGACAGACCCTGATAGCTTTGTGGAAACAGATTATGTCAAGCCCTCAAATTTGGAAACCTAGCAATTCCTCTGTAGTAAGATTGCAAATGAACACCCATTCAGAGATTGCCAACATTATCACAGTTTGTCAGGGTGATCTCACAGCCCACAAAGCGCCGTAAGAGATTGCTTTACAAGTTCTGAAAGATTAGAGTGTTGAAGTATGTGACACCAGAATGATGCTTTAATGCCTGGCTTTGTCAGTCAGCCAGACAAATAAATAATATCCAGTGTTTTTATTAGTGTAAAGCATAACAGGTAATGGAAATGTGTGGAGAAGCACTTTCTTGTTGCAGCTACGTGGAGCACAGAAATGTAGGCTAAACGAAAATGGGATGTGTTAATGTCAAATCCTTCGAACAGGCAGTTTTATACCTGTGTAGATCAGTAACTGTAGTGCAGTGCTTATTGCTATTTCAGCAGGTAGTAGTTTAAAGCACTAGCATTATTGCATGGCTAAATGAAACAGAAAAAATAATTCAGTGGTCTTGGGGTTTATCCATCTATTGAAGAATAAAAACACATATTCTAGTAAATTAAGGATGGAGTTTCATCTAACAAGTAGCAAAAGGCCTGGACTGCAGGAACCATGGGGTTCTCTCTCATCGAGGGAGAGAGCAACACAGGTTTGCAGTTAGGAAGTGGAATAGAAGTAAACAGTAGGGGAGTATAAAATCTAGCATTTCTTCCCTGGTTGGAATTGTGGAGAAGTTTTTGGATAATGTGGCATGCTTAGTGGTTGGCTATCAGTTTCAGATACTTAAGAGATCGATGTGAGAATAATCTACAAGCATGAAATTGGTGTTCAGGAATTTCTGTAACAACTTTTTGGAATACCTTTTTCCCAATTCCTTTGACATTCAGCCCAGCTTTCCACAGAAGATACGTGGTCTGAAAACCATTTATGAAGCCTCAGATGGGAGCAATTGATTGTAAAGCAATTGTTAAGAGTTCCAGACAAGGCCAATGTATCAGTCTTTGTTCTTTGATACAAAATAATGGTATATTTTTGTGTATACCAGAGTTCCACCAAAGATTAGCCATGGATCAGATTTCCATCAAATTTTGGCCTTTAAAATTTGTGGAACAGAAGGTCTAAGACATGCATTTCTTGATTCCTTCATTCTTACAGAGCTGTTAAGTTGTAGAAATATGAAATCAGCCTCAAACTTCTGTATCTCTGCTCAGCCTGTGGTTAGAAAACCATCATCTGCAACTCTCTCCTACCTTGACACCAAATCATAATTTGCCCTTGACTTTGGAGAGCTTTTGCCCCTGTTTCTCCATCACTATGAGCAGCAGAGTACTCATCGGTACTGAAGCGTTAATGATTGCTTACGCAAAACTGGAGAAGCTTGGATGAAAGACCCTGTGTAAGGGCATAGAATTATTATGACTATTATTAACTGAATACCTAAACCTAGACAATGTATTTCCACATGTAAGTAATTATGATGCACTTCAAGGCATTCTGTTTGTAATGCTTTGTAATGCTTTGCTCTCCATTTCCTACAAATCAAATTACTGAGGGATAGATTTGATTTCCACATCATTTTGAAAATATTTTCTTTTTCTTTTTTTAATTTCCTTTGTATTAATTTTTTTTCAAAGTTCAAAACACAACCAACTGTGACTAAATGCGTAAAACCAAACAAAAAACCCCTAAAGTATAACAAAATTAAAGACAGCCTAAGATGATGTGCAGCAAACAATGTAAATCATACCTAACAAACATGGTTGTAATAATATACCTTATCCATGTCTGATCCACTAATAACAAATACTTATTCAGAGAACAAATAACTCATTCTTCTTCTTAGTGAGAGAGAGAGAGAGAGAGGTAAGCCCCAAATTCAAATTATATCTTGCAGTCTAAACAAATATGAAAAACCTGCCAAATCTTCTTATAGAAATCCCAACAATCTTGTATTTTCTTTGTGTCTTTTGGGAATAATGAGATTGGGAGAAGGGAGAAAAAAAGCAAGTTTTTTTCTGGGAACATGTGATTTGATCTTGTAGGTTTTTAGCTGAGAACTCCTTGCTGCCTTCTGTTGAAAGGTTTCTGCTGGGGGTCCCTCCTGAGAAATTTCTTCTAAAGTGTAGGGTTGACAAGCAAATTAATAGTGATAGCTCTGGTCAGTTCATAAAGATTGCTTCAAGAATTAAGACTGTCAATGAAAGCTTTCCTTTCTGCATCATGTCAAAATAGGGGTTTGCCATCTTCCTATTTCTTTTCTGGTTATTGTTTGCATAACAGAATAGCATCATCCTCCCTGTCCTATATACTGCAGATGTATCACAATCTTCTGCAGGCCCCTGCATCCTTCCTTGGAGTCACTCCAGGTTAATTCTGGGCTATCAGTTGCTGTCTGTGTGGTAGTTGACACAAGTACTTCCCAAAGGAGAAAAAGAGAGAGTTCAGGTGTCTTGCAAGCCATGATACACTTTACATGCCATGCAGTGCTTATTTGTCATCTGTGACCAGGTCCTGATTCATCTGGCTGCAATGCCAGATTTGCCGCTTGCCCCTGGAAGTGTGAGGGCAATCCTGGCCCTCATCACCTTCTGGTGAGAGTTGGTGTCTAATGACATTTAAAGGAACTGTGAGAAATATTTGCCTTCTTTCATGTTAGAAACTTTGAGGTAGAAACCATCTGCCTGTCTCATGTCTCTTCTGTTGCTCTTGTTGCACCTTGTGCACATCACTCCTCCTCTGTGGGCTGTGGTTGTTGGGGTGAGAAACGTCTCAGTCCTCTGCTTGCCTACACTGGTAAAAACACTGCCATTGCAGGGCCTCTGTGCCAAGAGGTGTAGCAGGGTGCCTCTGTGTGTCGCCTTAAGGCCTCTTGTCATCTGGCAGCCCCCTCACCTCCTCTCCCACTACCCCTACATCTCCCCTTTGCTGCTGTCTTACCCAAAGATTGTACTGTGCCACCTCTCACCTTGAGTCATGCTGATACTGCTGGCCATTGGGCATGTGCCCCTTCCCCAGCCTTGCACCCTGTTCTTCACACCAGCTTATGATACATACATACTGTGGTTTAACTTCAGCTGGCAACTAAGCACTAGAGAGCTGCTCACTTTCTCCCCTCCAGTGCCATGGGGGAGAGAATAAGAACAGTAAAAATGAGAAAATGTATGGGTTGAGATAAAGACAGTTTAATAAGTAAAGCAAAAAGCCATGCATACAAGCAAAGGCAGATAGGTGTTGAGCCATTTCCAGGAAAGCAAGACTTCATCACACATTACAGTGACTTGGGATGATGGACACCATAGCTCTGAATATCTTTCCCTTCCTTCTTTTTCCCCCAGCTTTAGATGCTGAGTGTGTTGTCATATGGTCTGCAATATATCTTTGGTCAGTTGGGAGTCAGCTGGTCCAAGTCTGTCCCCTCTCAGCTTCTTGTGTACCCCCAGCCCTCTTGCTGGTGGAATGGTGTAAGGATCAGAAAAGACTTTGACTCTATGCAAGCACTGAACAGCAGCAACTAAAACAACCCTGTGTTATCAACACTGTTTTCAGCACAAATCCAAAACAGACCCATACTAGCTACTGTGAAGAAAATTAACTCTGTCCCAGACGAAACCAGCCAGAGAAGAGCAAGCAGCCCAGCAGTGATCAATGCCAGAATGACCCAAGTGGTTGAATTATGTTGAAAACTTCAGGGGAGTTTCTTGCATAGTCTCAGTATCTGTATAAATAACTGAATGATTTTTTAATCCTCTATTCTCCTTGCCTAGTCTGGGAGGTTATGATGATGAATTTTGCAATGTCCAGATGATACTTGTTATCACTAACATTATTTGAACTTTAAAAGCACCGTTAACTGAGTTCAGGCTGCCTCTTGCAAAGACCCACAATCTACATGACTAAAATGACGTGAGCTGAGTATAGCTGGTACAATACCATATCCCAGCATGTAAGATCCCAGGTCATGGCCACTCAAATAGATTTTTATTCCAACTCCTCCAACATGATTTCATGGAATCACAGAATGGTGAGGGTTGGAAGGGACCTTTAGAGATCACCCAGTCCAAACTCCCTGCAGAAGCAGGTTCACCTCAATCAGGTCACACAGAAACATATCAAGGCAGCTCTTGAAAACCTCAAGAGAACAAGACCCCACACCCTCCCTGGGCAGCCTGTTCCAGTGCTCCCTTACCCTCACAGTAAAATAGTTTTTCCTTATGTTTAAATGGAACTTTTTGTGTTCCAGTTTTTTTTTTTTTTCTATTACTCCTTATTCTGTCACTGGATACAGCAGAAAAAAAAGGGATGCCTCAATCTCCTGACATCTACCCTTTAGATACTTGTAAATATTAATGTTTACAAACATTACAAATGAGATCCCCCGGCAGTTCCCACAGCCTTTCCTTATAAGGAAGATGCTCCAGGGCCCTGATCATCTTGGTGTCCCTGCACTGGATTCTGTCTAGAAGTTCTCTGTCCCTCTTGAGCTGGGGAGCCCAGAACTGGACACACGACTCCAGATGAGGCCTCACCAGGGCAGAGTAGATTTCCAACAAGGATGGTTTCTTCTTAGGCTAAAAAATGGAACCTTATTAGCTGGAATGTAAAATGTAAGAGAAAAGTGTCTTCACCAGCTGCAGAAACAGAGATCCCATCTTCCGAAACTGACCATTCACCTAACAATGGGCAAACAGACTTCATTCCCTTCTGAGTACCAGGGACAAAATCTTACTAGACTTTGGGTGTATTCTCTCTGAGGTTCTTATTAAAAGTTGAGAGTTAGATCCCAGGCCCATTCCCTATGCATCTGTACAAAATCCAGATACAGGAGAGAAGAATTTGGGAAGAGGTAAGGAAGTTTATAACACATGTTCTGAGGGGCTTTGGAGGGCAAATTGTCTTCTGTAGTAGATGGATTCAGGAAGGAAGTGGGATAGCAGAAGGAAAAAAAAATAGTAATTCATGTATAAGCAGAACCTCAACAGTCAGAAATAGATTGGAATTTATCTTTACATATTCTTTCTTTTCACAGAAAAATTATCTGCTTTATGAAATAATGTTCTAAGTATTTAACCTGTAGTGGTTTCATAAGAATGAATTTCCATTTCCAAAGAGACAAAGTGCCCAGAACATGGCTTAGGGAATAGAGAGAATATATATCAGATACATCTGAGTTGTATTTTCTTTGTGTTGAAATGAAAATTAAATTTGTGGTACTGGTGTCGATCTTTGATTAAGAGACATGAAGCTAAAGAATTAAGCTTATAGTGCTTGTCATTTGATTAGGTCCTGCTCTAGGCAAGTTGGCCAAAATACCAAAGAGACTCCTGCTTTTAACCTTTAAAACTCATTTCTAGCATCGCAATACAGCACTGCACTGCCCTGTAACACACGAACCAAGTTCCATGCTCACAGTATGGTTCAGAACTTGAATGGATGGTGTGCTGTCCCAGACCGTCACACTTCCAGTTAGTCTTTCTAGATCAGGATAGTAATTTATATGTCTATGTTGAGATCTAGAGACTTGTCTTGTGTTTGCATATCTCTCAGCTTGTCCTTGGTTATAGTTGTTTAGATGGTCTTGTGTTTTAACCTTGTTGGATCTTCCTTTTAAAAGTTCCATTCATTTAGCTAGGATTGAGACGTCTCTGCTGGAACCCCACATGGTCTTTCCTTTGTGTCTCATTTTTTAATTCTCAATAGAAAGAGTATGCATGCATGAGATTTGTTTAAAGAGGCTGCCTTCTTTTTCAGCAGGCATTTCTCCTGTTGCCTTCTGATAACATGGGCGTGTTGAGGTTACATTTGTTCTGCAAGAGCTTAATTCTGTAACTCCTGCTGGCAGGACATCAGTCATATAGTCTATGGAAGTAGGAAGGATTTGCTTATGTATTGGAGGACTGAGGTGAGGCCTTTAAGATACGAGACCCCTCTACAGCACAGCCGAATAGCGTGTTGTCCCCAGAGGGTGGCAATAGCAGATGTTTCTGAATGGTAAGAGCAAGCCTGCAATATGATCAGGAAAATAATTCTCAGCGGAAATTTCACTTCATTGTGCTGAAGGGAAGTGAAGCACCGTTTATTGATACCACTAAAGAGTTTTACACTCTGTTGTGTTATGGATAGAGAAGAATAGTAAAACAGCTTCCACTTAGCATGTTATCAGTGCAGCCACCAATTATAGGGAATTCACTCAGGCACAATGCCTTCACACCAGGGATAGTAAACTTCTACAATACCTAGCATAGTCATCAAACTCTCTGCATGCACATCTAATCTGTGCAACCATTTCCTGGGTTATGGTCTAGTATGAATACAGGTATACATCACTGCTTCCCATAATCTTGGCAGTGGACAGCAAGAATAGATAAAAAAAATCTTGAGAAGGCATGAAAACAAACATGCAGATGTTCTCCATCTCTCTCTCTGTGCAGCCACCATATATCAGAAAACACAGTTATGATGATACATCATATGTCAAGGGAAAAAACCAGACTACACCCCATGCAGCCATCACACCTTGAAAATAGACATAAAATGGTAAGTCAATATGAATGCACAGCTCCTAACAGCCTAATAGAATAGATCACACCACAGCCAGGTACATCTGTTCTCAGCACTAACCATTATCATTAGCTTAAAACATTTAAAATCACTGAGCTTCCTCAAGTCTGGGGACAGATTATACAAAGAAGAATCTACTAAATAGATTTAGCAATGTAGCAAGCAGGGAGCTTGACTACATTAAAACGATACATTTTGCATCTCAAAGGCTGTAGGCTGTTTTCAGAGGAATATTCTGAATGAGGGATGACACTAACACTGGATAGCAATTTAAATTCGTGAAACCCTTGGACAAACAATTGTGCCAAACTGGAAAACTATTTGTTAGTGAAAAATCAGGCTTGCCTTGGATGGAGAGCCATCCGCCATCCTATAGCCTGTGTTCTCGTCAGACTTCTGCAAAAGATGCCAAGACCTAACTATGAATGGACTTTACACTGTGTGGCTGATAAAAAGAATCAAATCTCTCTTATGTAGGAAAACAATCAGGGAAATAGAAAAAATAGCATATTTCTCCTTGTCTGTCTTCCCAGTCTGGTATCTGACTACAGTGAAATGCAAGATACGGTTTCTTGAGGAGGCCTTCAAGTCAGTCAAGTTATGAAAGCTTCAGAGGAGGTTTCAAAAGCAAACAAACAAAAAAGCAGTTTAATATACCTGCAGCAGCAACTACTAAGGAGGTGCACTGCTGCTTGTTTAAAACTTGCTCTAGGGAAGCTGGTGAGGAAGCTTTGTTACTGATTCAGTGGGAATAGAACTGCCTGGCTTTTCAAAAGAGGTGGAATTGGAGTGGTTTTAATTGTGAAAAATGTCTGAAAAAAAAAAAAAGCTTGTATATCTGGCACATTAGCTGAGAAAAGGTCCAAGGAAACAGGTAAAGTTTTAGCTTGTATTACCTTGTCAGGATAATAAAGGAAATCATTTGAACTTTATGAATGACCTTGAAGAACAAGTACCTCTGACAGAACTTCAGTATGTGGTTCCATATATATTCACCCAGATGCAGAGTTCTTCAAGAACACTCCAGCTCTTAAGGGAAAAAACAGCAGGAGGTATGCATGGAAGGTCATCTTGTTTTTTTAATCAAGCTCACTGGTTTTTGCCTCTTCAATAGAGAGCTGAAATCCTGTGCTTCCACAGTGTCATCTTCTCCATATCTTCCCCCACCCTGTCTTGTGCTTTGAATTTAAGAAGGATTAATCCTGGCAGGAGTTCCGTGTTTCCCCACAGCTGAGCAGTCTGACTGTGCAGGCCTGGTGCCAGGATGGGAACCTGCTTCACTGTTCTGTCATCCACAGCTTTTGTGAGCGGACAGTCCTGCCAGGAGGAAGATATCCAGTGACAGGACAGGTGGTAATGGGAAAAAAAAGCAGGAACACAAAAGGTTCCATTTAAACATAAAGAAAAACTATTTTACTGTTCAGGTGAGGGAGCCCTGGCACAGGTTGCCCAGGGAGTGTGTGGAGTCTCCTTCTCTGGAGGTTTTCAAGAGTTGCTTGGACACGTTCCTGTGTGACCTGATTGAGGTGAACCTGCTTCTGCAGGGGGCTTGGACTGGGTGATCTCTAAAGGTCCCTTCCAAGCCCCACCATTCTGTGATTCTGATAGGGTGGAGCATCTTAGCTGGACACTAGTTTAACCTGAAAGGCCACATCACAACCTTCCTATGCAAAGTCCTGAGTATGATTCGTGGTAAGGGAGGTTCTGCAGTGGAGACTTTGAAGGATGTTTTTTAAGGAATCATCTTCTAATAGTAGGAGTTTGAAGAGTCTTGAATTTTCAAGACAATGTGGGCACTCCTGTGGAGAGATGATTTATGCAAACAAGCAAGATGTAACTAAACTCCCATCCATTCCCAGCAAGATCGGCATTGTCTTTGTGCAAATCTTACCTCTAATTCTGCACAATGGCAACAAAATGGAGCTTCTGTGTTCCTAGTTTTACCTCCTAGCTGTCACTTCTCTGAAATTTTTGAGTACCATTTCTTCCACTTACTCCTCTCTGAATCCTTGAAGTCCACGGTAAAAATAAAAATGAAAGTTGTGTCAGTGGCACTCGATTTGTAATCTAGACATCTTTATGGAGCAAATGTCTCTCAAAGACTCTTGGTAGTACCATTTTCTAACCTTTCCTATATTACCATTCTATGATTCTATGTATCTCATCTTAATGGACAGTGCTTTCACCTTTAAAGTTCATGCCTTTTCTGCTGAAGCACAATATAGCATAACTAGGCATGAAAACTTTAGGACTGGGTTGTGCATACTTGGGAGCACAGATCATTGTAAAAATACTAGATGTCAATAGCACTTTCACTTGTATGTTATATCAGATCCTTGCCTTTGAAGTATCCAAACAACCTGCACACAGTGTGTGGAGGTGCCCAGAAAACTGCTGTCAACGGCCATGCATCTCTGCCACAGTCTCTCTGCTAAAGCACAGTCTGTAATTTTCACAGGAGGCAGTCTAAGCCCATGCAGTTAATTCCCTGAGGAACTGGTGGTCAGTGTATACCTCACCACTCTCTTCTTCCCATGGGAAGTGTATTCCTTTCATCATGTCTTCTTAAATATAAATACAGGGCATCAAGCACATAAAAAAAGCCCCTACCGTAACAGGAAACCATATTGCACCCGCTTATGTCTCTGGAGAAAGGAAGGAATAATTCACGGTAAGTATGTCGGTTGGCATACTCAAGCCAGATCTGAATGATGCTCTGGTCTCACGGCAGCGGTCAGAGCGTCAGAACCTGAGTAGGACAGGTGAACACTATGGACCTTGGCAGGAGGAAAGGGTAGCCTGTGGCAAGAAATAAACTGTGGCATACGCCTGTTCGTTCAGCCCCAGGATGGAGCCCCAGACCCAATACAGTGGGATATAATCTTTGTAAGAAAAAACAACTAATAAAGTTGCCAAAACCAGATATTTTATAATCTGTGCTAAATCTCTGCTGGAAAACATGAACAGCAATGAAACTGAGAAGACACTAAAAGAAATTCGGGGCAAAGTGCCAGACGCCCAGACGGAAGCAGAATGTGGACCAAAAAGCTTGCGACAATTGGGTAATTATGGTTTATGAATTTCAGCTTTAATCTGTAGTTCAGTGAGTCCTGATTAAATATCTGTTAAACACAATTAAAGTTTGTTTTTGTATTTCACCGTCTTGATCAGAATAATTAGAGACTGCGTGTTTCATGTCAAAAGTAGCAAGAGGAATTTTAGTGAATGAACATCGTTTTTAAAAGCCATTTGTAGCACCAGCTGTTGGCATTATTTTATATTTTAGTGTTATCAGCATAAAGACGGGTCCTCTCGATGCTGAATGCTTTCCAGCGGGGCTAAGATTCTGGGAAAGGCGTGATACAGTAGAAACGGCACCCGGCCAAGGGGCTACGCAGAAAGCCTCGACTAGGACTCTCAAGCTACGACGATGTTAGACTGTGCACTTGAGCGGTGGAGGGTGAGAAGTGCTGGGAACAGGTCATGTAGCACCCAGCCTGTGTTTCTCTGCCAAAGATGTTTTAGATAGCGAGTGTGATGAGTGATAGGAAGGATCACTGTAAAGGGCATGTATCTGATAAGCCACATTTGGATTCTCTTGTCATGGTGTCTTATCAGAAGCTCCGGGTGTCCCAAGGGCTAGGCGTTAGAGTGTTAGCCCAGAATGATAATTGTGGTAGCATTACAAGTGCTCTTGGGAAGGAACCCTTAAACTGTGCTGATGGTGCCTTAGCAAAGGCAACAGGCTGCAGTGATGGCCCTACGCAGATACTGAAAAGGATGGGCGTGCACATGGCAGTTGCTGCAAGGACTAAGCCTGTTTGTCTCTCTTCATAGTGGTTTCATTTAAGTGAGGAGAGATGACAGAATTTTCCAAAGAACAGGAAATAGCGTCATGGGGTAAAAACAGGATGGTTTTAAATAAAGGAAAAGCGCACTGCGATGCAGCTTCCATAGACAGAGCTTTATTGTTTTGTTTTTAAAGGACCTGAAATGTATCTGAATGTCACCTGAACATCGTTACGGTGTATAAATAAATCCTGTGGGGTCTGTGTCTACATATATGGCTGATCTGGTTTTAGTCTTCATCAGACCCTTTCTACCAACAAAGATGAATCTTCAGTTGCACTTAGTGGTGCCTGAGGAGGGGCAATAAATGTAAAATATCATAAGATGAAAACTGAAAATACCTACTAAAGAGACTTGAATGACAGAGCCAGTTTCTCCTTGTGAGTGTTTTACTGTGCTGTGTTTGGTTTACTTCAAACAATACAGTTCCTGTGGCCTTTTCAGGTCAAGGTTTTTTGCTCAGTGTCAAAAGAAGGGGGCAAGCAAGTGTCATATATGGGAGAGACAGGACAGAGACAACAGTCCTGCTGAAGAGTCAGCGGTTAACAGTGGCTTTGTGGAAGATCTATGTGGCTTGTTATCATCCTGCAGAACCACTTCATTTGCCAGCAGCTTAACAATTCAGTAAGAGACTTGTGCAGTAAGCACAACTCAAAAGTCGTGCAAGGTGTTAGCTTATATATAGTTCAGTTTTTTTGCAAACACTGGTCAGTTATTTTTACTGTTTCACCTACCTTTCCACCTAAAAGGGGAAATATAGTGCCAGAGAAAGCAGTATTTCTAAGTTAGTCTCCCTAGAAAACTATAGATCTATTAATTCTGAAATGAAATCAAGGTTAATGGTGAAAGAGTTTGAACAGAACTTAAAAATCAAAGGTACTTTGGAAGACAACATCAAAGGCACGTCAAAATATGGTGGCCTTTTTATAAGCTGCAAGCCCTGAAGAGATGGTGCCCCTAATAGAGCTGAGGGAGAAAGGATCAAAGTGATGATCACATGAGTCTTTAAAGTAGAAAGAATATCTGGAGTGAATCTATGAAGAGAGAGGTTTTGGATGAAACTTTCATAGCACTAGGATCATTTATCAAGTCTTGAAGCCCAGGTACAGTACAAATGATCAGATTTCATCAGGGAAGGCAAGGATATTTGATTCAGAATAGGAAAACTAAGACCAAGCATTGTCTATGTGTAATAACCATACCAGTGCTTAAATGTGTGAATATTTACGTATCTATATATATATAAAAAAAGTACATTTCTTAACACGTGTATTTTATGAACTTTTTCCTTACCCTCTTTCTTCAAGAGGAATATATTCTGGTGAAACTAAAGACATTGGTGGTGTTTGATTCACTGTATGTATTTTTATTTTTGCTCCATAACGTCATGAGGAGAATTGGAGTTAGGGCTTTCTGTTATCTTCTGTTGCATTTCTGAATTACTCTGATTTTCCCTCAGAACCAGCTGCTGCTTAAGTATATCTCATGAAATGGCTGAGCTTATCCAAATCCACTACCCTTATGTCTGAAATAAAAAAAAAAACATAAGGACAACATGCAAGTCTCTAAATGCAAGTTCCTTTATATGGAGGTGGGGATAGAAATGGAAATACTGACTTATAATTCAGCATGTGAAAGCCTTTCACAACGTGTGTACAAGGCCAGTGGAAAAAAAAAACAACCCAGGAGCTATTTCTTCTTTTGGCAAAGGTGTATATAGTTCTTCCAGAGTATTATACTATGCCTGAGGGTCATTTCACTTTTAAAGAAGCACTGACAGCTGTGATGAATGACATTACCTGGGAAGAGTGAATATCTAGATGTTTAAACAGATCAAGTTTCTTCTTACTGAAGAGTAAACATTAGGTCACAAATCAGACTGTTCTACTTTCGTGGACAATCAGGATCAATTCTACGCTACTTGAATGTGAACTGGGAAGGCTTAAGTATAGCCACATGCTGACATTAACAGAGGATGGTAGTTTATAACCTGTGTACATTGTCACAGCTATCCTTTTACATGAAGTCATGGATGAACGCCATGTGCCCATGTTGAGTTGTCTCCTTGTCAGCAGGCAAGATTGCCCGTCCATCACTATTATCTACAATGAGGCTCATTACCTGCCAGCCAGTAAACATCTCACTCTCACCATCTGCAGTGAATTACAAAGTGACTGGAAGAATCAGGATCCGTTTGCCCTGCAGAATGATTGTCAAGTTCATTTTCATCTTTGGAGGCCCTTTAGAAATGGAAAAGATGGTGACTGGGATGGGAAAAAAGGATGATGTCCATTACCCTCAGGCGTACAAGCTGACTGACGCTATTCTTACATACCTTACATTTTACCAAGTGCAGGTGCTTCGAAATTTTCACAGCATGCAGGTGAAAAAAATTCTTTTATTCTCATCTGGCTGTATTATTTGTGATATATAGTGGTGCCATTATCACATGGGTGGACAATGTGTTGTCTCATTCAGGAAAGATTTTTTTAATGAAAACTTTAATTGTGCTCAGCATGAAGACACCTCTGATTGAGAAAGTTGATGGCCGATCCATCAGTGATCCATTTAGAAAGGAGGATAGTGTACTACAATAATTTTTGCTGTTAGCACTCTGCTACTCAGTGGGGCTCTGGACAATGATTGTAAACCTTGACATCATGGCATAGGCATAGAGTGAATTCTGAGCATCTGTTTTAGGGAACACAAATGTGAAGTAAGAGGGGCAAGTCAAGAATATGTTAATACATTCTTGGTAAAGGGTCTGTTGGTGATGTACTGATAGAATAGACATCCCACTGTCAGTAGTAGAAAGCAGGAAGAGAAATGTTAGAGGACAGTTAGCAAACAAAGGTCGTTCTTATGGCAAATCCCATTTGGCCTTCAGGACACACCAGTATAGTGCAGAAACCTACCATGGGCTTGGGTGTCTGTCCTTTGACTTTGGCCTCTCTTCCAGCAAAATGCAGAATTTAAAAAAAAAAAAAGAAGAAAAAATAAAAAATGGAGTGATATGTGTTTGGTATGTCAGCCAATGGCCACATGTGCAGTGAGGAAATTTTCTCTGAGAGCTCCCAAAGCTCATAATCATTGTGCAAGACATAATTATACTCTTTAGAAATCCAGATCGGTCCACAATAAGGGGAGGGTGGGGGGAACGTTACAGACGGATTTTAACAAGTATATGTGTCTCCTTTCTACACCAATTTTGGTCTTAAGTGCACTTGGCTAAATTCTCATTCTCCCCCGGGAGGGTTACTGGAGGGATTTCCAGGCTTTTCTGTCTGCCTGCAGCAGGCTCATGGGGAGCGAACACACTGACTACCATTCTTTGCACCTGCTTCAGCGAGGGGCAGCATACACTCCCAGATGCTTGCCTCAGGGTGCCAGCAAGAACGGGGGAATAGGAGGAGGCTGGCATTGCTCTTCAACAGACAGTCATCCCCCTCAGGAGTCATGAAATGCCAGCGGGCACACTGTACCCAGGACTTTTGAGCTGAGCAAGTGCTAATGACAGTGTTTTACCTGGTCCCGGTCAGATAAATAAAGAGGTTTAGAAGAGAAAGCTCTCCTGAACCCTTTCTTCACTCTCATAATGCTTCAGGAATAGCTGGTGTTTAGCTCCCAGTAAGAGAAGAGCTTTGTGCTGGTACTCTAGAGAGCAAAATCAAATTAGAGGGCAATCTTGATTTCTGACTGGTTTTAACCATTTGCTTATCTGACCTAATTGTTGCTTTTAGGCTTTGTCTTTTATTTTTGGAGAACTTGTTTAAATCCTTCGAGTTGTAAACATTTTTTGCTAAAGAAAATTATGTTTTGAGCAGTGGTTTTTTTTCCCATAAAGCATATCTTCAAAATGGCCTGCCATCTTAATTGTTAGTGATACCCAGACATTTGACTGACTAGGCATGTTTAATAATTCTCAGGTTTGCTATATTTTGAAACTGGAACAAGTGTTTTAATAAAGTAAATGAACAATACTCTTTGAACCCTTGAAGCGAATGCAAATTTTGCCTGGGGCAGATAATGTCTGTAGCCTCACAGACACTCTTGCTTTGTACAGAATCAAAATAGATAGCAGTTGTTTCTGTAGCATGCCGAGGTGGTCAGATACCTAGAACCAGATAGTGGATTGCTGCATGGTAGACAGTGTAGCCTCTCTGGACCATATCTCAATATTCAGGACAAGCGGGAAATGTCAGCTTTACGGTAGTGTTTTATATGTTGCATTTGGCTACAGGTGCATGCTGTTGTCACTTTTCTTGTTTACAGAGGCACTTCAATGGAGGGATCTAATTGTTGAATGCCAGATTATCAAAGCATTTAGGCATTTAAAGACATCACTGATTGCCTGAAGGTATTTTCAAGAGCACATTAGCAGGTTAGGGTCATTCCTTTGGCACTCAGTGCCTTTTAAAATTCTGTTCACTGCCTACTGTTATGTTTGATTATAACAATTTCTCTAAAGGTCTTTGTTGCCATCTGCAAGACGGGCCAGGTCGCCCATCAGAGGAGTTGTGAGTACGCTCTAAGCTTCTCCTGTACGAAGCATGTGAGGGGGTGATATGACCCCAGTCTGCTTCTTTCAAAGTATTGAGAAGTACACAAGTATTGAAAAGAGGGCATAAATAAGAGGGAGCTAGAAAAATAGGACATTTCAACTGACTTTGTAGAGAAAGCTTGTATGATGCGTATTGCACTGAAATCCCCACCATCACAAACATGCTCATTGTGCTATGAGCAGGGATGAGATGGATTTGAAGAGTGACAGGCTTGGTGGGTTTCACTTTCACACTGAAATACTAATCAGTTGCAATATGAACTTCAGCCATTCAACAGTAAGCACAGCTTGGCTTCATGAACAGCCTCTCAGAAGATACCTATGTCACCAGTCCAGACCTAGAGAAAAGCTCTCCTTTATGTTATGTTTTGACTACTATGTGCTTCCAAATGGTACATTTAGTGACACTGATAGAGAAAAGATAGATCTAAGTATCAAGCAAGAAGGAAATGATAAAATACCAAGCTGTTGAAATAGCAGACTGACTAGCCAAAAGAATGTCTGGCCATGTTTTTGATTTTGTAAAATCGGTATGATTATTTAGATCTTGGTTGAAACATGCAAAGTTATACTTGAAAATATCCAGCCCTTTGTTTATGATAATTCATTTAAGTAAGAGCTTTATCCTTGTGTGTGTTGAAGTGTTTCTGTAAGGATGTTGATATTCTAACGTTTCCAACACAGATTTATAAACCAAATTAAATGGAGATGTCAATTCTAGTTACAGGTAACATTCTTTGGCATTTTTGGATTGTAAAAGAAACCTGAATCTACAATTTACAAAGTCGTAGATACCCTTATCCTTGTAAATCTAACGAAAATTACAGAGATTTTTTGCTAGGGTAAGCAGCTTTGCTGAATAGCAGTAGAACTACTTGCAGTTACAGAAGGAGGAATTCAACACACTTGAGGTTTTGTCATAATTTGAGAATTTTTATAATTTGGGAAGTGTTTTGGCTTTAGATGGCATTCTGCAAGAAAAAGATAAAAGTTGAAATAACATATCACAATTTAGTGAATATATTTTTTATTTAATGATATTTTCCAGAAGGACCACATAAAAACACATTGGAGTTGAAAGAGAAATTCCCACCAAGTTCAGTGTGCCTTGAGTCACACTAATGGCAGTTCAACACCACTAAAAATAGCAAGACAAATGTTTTAGGGACCTTTTAATTGAAAAAAATGCAATGACAACAGAAGCAGTGAATTACATTTATTCCTGGACTTTGTTTGATAGAGGTAATTAGCCCAGCTCTCTGGCAACTCCCAATAAAAGTTTTTCAGAGAGATGAAAGTGGTATTCCATACAAAGTGTATGGCAGAATGAATTACAAGAGGAGAAATTTGTGAGATTTTAGCTAGTAAAACACCTGAAAAAGGCTGCTTAGGTGTAAGATTTGAGAAGGACTTTGAAATAAAACTTTAGTAGTTCATTGTTAAATAACTGTGGCACTCTTTGCAATTGCAACACGCATTAAAGCATTTGTGGATTACTTTGTTATTTACTTTCTTCTTTTTTGCAATGTATGAACTTAAGGAGAACTGGTATAAAGAAATGATGGTCGAGCATCCTTAATAGCATCTTTAATGTTAAGATTGAGATGATAGGAGGACTCCAGTGATTGGATCTTCCCATCTTTTCCTCATGCAATTCTTCCTGTGATTTCATTACCTGGAAAGCATAAATATCAGCTGTAAAATTGATTTCTGGTTCCTTTTCACTTACAATTTCACAAGTGAAACAACTTGTTGTTGTTTGACACAATTGGGAATTGGTTTGATTTTGTTAGTTTATGTTGGTGAAGTTTATCATATCCAGGCAGTAGAGGAATAAACAACATGCCTGTCAGTTGCCAAATCCTCTTCAAATGACACCTTAGGATGTGGAAAGCGACATTTGTATTGAGCTATCACATTCCACAGCTGAACCAAAAAGGTCATAGTGAAGTATGGATGTGACTGGATTTCAAGGCAGAATCAACTGTCGTTTTGAAGCTTTTCTTGTCATTTTCTGTCCGTGTATCTTGAACCAAAATGATGTAAGATTAGATTTTCTCAAAAGATTTCTGCATTATACTTTTATTTTTCAAGAAGGATTGGTAGAGGAAAATTTTAGTGGTATCTGTCTGGCACTGGAGAACACGCACCTTTGGGTTATTTACAGTGAGAATTTGAATCTCATTTAAAATAATTGTACCCTTTTGTAAAGGATTTTTGAGACTGCATCTTCATGCACTGAAACAGGGTCTTGTGACTTTGTCACAAGTTGATAATGTTATTTGAAAGAGGTACCTGTGTTTGTAGTGGAGATAGCTAGGTAGTCTTCATCATCCAGAAGTTTGTCTGAGCACCTTAAAGAAAAAGTATACACTCCAAAAACTGTGTCCTTTTGTACCCAAGACAAAGTAATTATAATCTTTGTTGTCTTTCTGTTTGCTATGTTATCAAATGTATGCTCTGTTGTCTGTACAGTTCTGGAGCACAAAGATGTGATGTGTGCAGGTAATAATACTGCAGATGTGTAAACATATCCCAAGATGACTAAGACCAGGAGTTTAAGTTGCCACACAAAGAATTGCCACTGGAAAGACTATCCGTGTGTTCAAATGTGTAGGTTGATACAGTTTGAGCATGGGAAGTTGCAGAAGAGAGAGAAAGTAGAGTCTTGTCAACATTTCAGCTGGAAATTACCAGTACAGGGAACTGTAACAATGTGTGATCTTAGATGCATCATTATTGCTCACAGGCTTTGGATACAACTGCTGTTAATAAAGAAGGAGATGTTTTGCTTTGCTTCAAAATGTAGCTATCCTGCTTTTGGGTTCTGAGGTCCTTTACTGAATCTTGTGCTGAGGTGAATTTTTCAGAAGTCAGGATAATCCTTCATTTGACATTTACTCACTCAATTACCTTCCTGCATTTTGTACAGGCCACATCAGACTTTTCAAATTTTATTTGTTCTTGCCAGACCACATTTATTCATTAGCTGTATTTATTGTAGTTATGATTGAGACACCAGTTTTATTGCAAACCCCCTATCTTTGGTGGTTTATAACTTTCTGAAACAATTACCTTTTTGGCTGAAATTTCTCAAGCTTGTTCTAAGCTCAGAGGTGAATAATGTTTCAGCAAGTTTGAAAAAAATCCATTAACCCATTTATGAGGACTAGACGTTCCAATAAACGTAGACGCATTTATTTTTTGATGACCTACTTATTCCAATAAAGTGCATTATTATTTTGTTTTCTCCTGTTTTAAATTATGTTGTCTTTTGAAAGAGAATGAGGACGTTTTATAGTGGATTTTTAGATGGGCTTCAAGCAAGGTTTGTTCCCATGCAATTTTGTGCAGGCAAGCACTCTGGATTGCTACAGTTAGCTCACGAACAGGACTGTTTACAGGTGCAAAAGCTGTTGGGGTTCAGTACGTTTTTCTCCACAGGAAAACAACAGCTCAATTCCTTGTAGTTGTGGTGGATAGTTGACAGGATGTATGTACAAGGTTATGCAGTGCAAGGTTAGATAGACAAAATGAGGCCATCTTTTGAATATAGGTCCTTAGTTGTGCAATGATGCTAACTCAGCGTGAAGATTGAGATATTACTTGTGCAACAGTACAATGAATATAGTTCTGCTGTCTTGCAGGCATGGGATACAGTTTTTCATCACGCTGTCCTGGACAATATGAAATAATTTGACAAATGATAAATTCTTGTGCAATTGAAAAGGCGATGCTTTTTCCTTCCGTTTGGGTTTGGTTGTTGTTTTTTGGTTTTTTTTTGCACTGAACTTCTGCATAGACTATGTAATTAAATTCAGCTACACTTTGTCACATGTCTGCAATGTTCTTTTCAGTACACATGTGGTGTACTGTATTGTATAGCATGTGTATTGCATCCATCGTGAGCAAGTTCTACTGTTTATGCACACCAATGTAGCATGAAGCTAAAATAATTCTACTTAATAAAATAAAGATGTTCTAAGCTTATGCCTATGTAACTGAGAGCAGATTTCAGCCCAGTATGATTAAATGCACCGATGAACTTTGGTGCTAAACTCTGTAACCTTTGCACAATTAAAATTTCAAATTTACCATTGCATTAGCCTAGTTTTTCATTTAATTATACATATTTTGTTGAAAGCTCAGAAAAAAATGTTAATATTTTAAGTCTCTTCTCCTGTTTGTAATTGAACCTTTTTTCTGTGATTGTTTTCTGCAGTAATCAAGAGGACATTAGCATGGACAGGAAATGAATCTGGAACTCTAGAGATTAATATTAATCTGCTAATGTCCTGTCCTGATGTTCTCAGGAATCCTTTCTTCTCTAGCACATTATGGTACTTTAGTAATCAGCAATTAGAGTAAGGTTTTCTCATGCCTGAGCTGTGTCCTCATATGTCTTTCATTTTCTGAATGCTATGGAACTGATGGTTCTTCCCCCATGGAGTCAGAGCATTTCTTCTTCAAGAGCTTCGCTGCTTAGACAAGTGCAGGGCTGGAGGCTTAGCATATTATCAGGAAGGAGATTTGAGAGTTTGTTAGGGGAGTTTAACCTCAGATTATATTTCTCAATGGTATCTGCCATGCCTCCATGTTTTTAAATGCTTACCTTGATCACACTCTACATAAACAGTAGGTCTCAGCAGTGGTGCTTTGTGAAAACCGTCGGGCCCTGATCAGCAGCAGCACTTAAGAGCCTGGAACATGCTGAAATCAATGTCAGGAAAGACATTCTTGTCTTTTGATTGTGTAGTCCTAGTCCAGTAGACTCCACTGATAATACTGAAATCTGTATGTGTAGGATTTAGGCAGGAGATCCTGTATACACAGCTCGCTAAACCATGCTATTTCTTCCCTGTTATTTCCTCTTCTTGCTGATCCCCAGATGGTCCTGAAACATGGCATCCTGGTGGCATTTAGGAAAAGCAGACCTATCTCCATGTATATCAGTCTCATTTGCATAACAAAGTGAAACAGATTTTTATTTCTTCCAGGATGTGCACAGAACTAGGTGTGAAAAGAGAGAAATAGTTTTCAGGTTTTCAGAGAGCTGTAGGATTCTGTGTACTGGTTGGGAGCAGGGGTTAGTCTGTGTGTTATTTTCCTTTTCTGACATAAGTGCCCCTGGTTTTGCTCCAAAAAATTAATTGATAGTCCATTAAAAACTTAATACATTTGTTCTGACTTCTACTTTTATTTTTTATTTTCTATTATACAATTCCATCTCAATAAAAAAACCTCTAGAAAGTGCAATATTGAGGTGCAATATTGACTTCTTTGTAGCAAATAATTCCTTTTTTTTTTCTAAAGAAAATTTCATTGAAATTGTTGTATTTTCAGTGTTTCACTTTTCATAAATCGGCATCTTCCAATGGCCATATGTTCTATTGGAAAAATCTCAAGTCATCCTAGTTGTGTGCACCCAGATGATACTCAGTTTCATGATATGTTCCATTGTGTGGTATTTAGTACAAAAAGAAGAAAACAAGAAAGTGATTGTGGAAATGACACTGAGGCCTGTGCTTGCACTTCAGAATAATCAGATTTGAGTCCAAGTATCACTTAAAGCATTAAGTTCAGTAATTCTTATTTTGGCTTAGGATACAGAATATTTTCCATTTATCTCAGATTGAGTTGTGTCCTTTATAGTCTGTTTGTTCCAATGAAAAATGCCTATGTTATCTGAACCTTTCATTGGTCAAATACTTATTAGTATTTGCATGATATTCAGGTAATTGGGCTTCCACTGTTCTTAGTACATGAAGTGAATGATAAAGTTGGTTTGATTTACTAGGAAATGGGAATCAAAAACCATTTCAGACCTCAGCCTTCATATTTCTCTGCCACTATCCCCCTACTTTTGTGTACATCACTGTAATTTATAAATGATACTTTAAAGATAATTGTGGCAAAAAGGGAAAAGTGCTATGTGTGGACTGTACAAGCACATAAACAAGGTCAAGGGAATGAGCCCAGAATCTTGGGTGGGTTGGTGGTGGGACAGAAGCCCAAGATTCTATCTCTGTCTGGTTTCTTCCATCACACTGGAGCTCAAAGGGGAGAGATTCACTTCAGTGAACAGAAGACTGAAGAATTTTGACTCATGAGTGCTGAGAGCTTGCACTGGTGTGGTAAACATAGTTACTTGCCCAAGCTGACTGCTTTATCCCAGCCCTGCAAAACATTTCAAATACCATTTCAAGTCTGCTTCATGAGCATTTCAGGCAGTATTGTAGTTAACAGTGGAGGACAGAAAACTAGGATGGCAGCAGTGTTTAACATCCCAATGCCTAGGACAGATTTTAAGTCCTACCAGTTCCTTGTGCTCTTAGACTGAGGTCAGGTATGTCTTCCATCTGTGCTCTGTCTGCTCAGCAGGACTGCTGATCTGCTGTTCTGTACCTAATGCAGTGTACCTACTTTGCTATTAGATTTAAAAGAGACAAAAAGCTCTGAGGAGATCCACAATGTGTAAGTATATTTAGAGGCTAGGCTGGAAACACTTAAACTTCATGCTTCAATGGTCAACAGGGGAGTTGCAGCAAAAGCAAGATTTCTTTTAACTCTCTTCAGAGACCTTCTTTTTTTATATCGATCTTGTTTTGCTTTTCTAAAGGATTCCTGGTTCTCAGAAATATGAGCAGAAGTTGTGAGAAAGCTCACTAGTGGCACAGCCTTTATGCTATAGCTCTCAGTACCTTGCTGAGATATTGACTGTCTTAGTGATGATCAACTTTCAGTCTTCTTCCCTCTTTAAACTGTGTCATAGGGATCCAGAACTTTTTATTGTGACAATGACACACAGTTATTTAAAACAACATTTATTTTGCAACGGAATTGATTCCGTATGAGCAAGGGGAAACTGAGGCAGAAACTTACTAGCTCATACAACAGAGTGAGTATTGAAGCAGAGAAT
Organism: Urocolius indicus; assembly: GCA_013401255.1. Classification (NCBI taxonomy): domain Eukaryota; kingdom Metazoa; phylum Chordata; class Aves; order Coliiformes; family Coliidae; genus Urocolius; species Urocolius indicus. The sequence goes on along the minus strand of WBNH01001702.1, from coordinate 44,676 downwards.
TAAATCCTACATTTAATGCTGGCCTCTTGAAGTCAAAGAGAAACCTGACTTTGATGGGACTAGATTTTCTGAATATAGCTCCAGACTTTTAATTTTTTTCTGCTCATTTAACTTTTTTCTGAGTTCTTTTAGCCAAAGGATGAGGAAAAACAGTTTAGCTAAGTATCCAGAGTGATAGCAACTCCTTTGAATGATTGTATTTTCAAAATCAGACTACGTTGAATAGGATACTTTGTCACTTGGTGTCATAGGCCTAGCAAAAAAAGCATTGTATGTTTAAACAAGTTTTTTTTCAAAAGTTCTTTGTATGTATTTAGAAATAAAGAGCCCAGTAATTCCATCAGCATTTTTAAAGTTTGAAGAAGATTCAGGGTCCAAATATGCAACACTTCCCAGAACAAAATGCCTGTTGCCTTTGTTGTTCATTCTTAAACAGGCATGGTTAAAGGATTAGTTACTCAGCAGCATTCTGGGTAGAAGATCAGACTGGTTTGCATTTTTTGTAAGGCAGCTCGCCCTTCCCTGTGGCAGAAAACGACAGTTGTATTTATGCTGACGAGGACTGTAAATCAGAATTGGAATAAATGTTGGCACTCTTAATTATTTCAGGGAGTTGGGATCAGGTACGGCTTACATTTGTATCACTGCTCTAAAAGGCCACAGAGTACTTTCCAAAAACTGAACAATGCATGTGTCCATTTTCTGTGGGTTTCAGCTATAGTAGGCTGCAGTCCACTGCTCAAACATCTGTTAAAGGAATGGGCCTATTAAAAGAACACAGAGTCGTTGTAGTGTGGTGATGCATTTTAATAGTCTCCTACTGTACTTTTTCATGCTTTTTTATCCCTGTGAAAAACCAAGTTCTCCTCCAACTGGTTAGAAGCATTTACATGAACTTACTTGTCCTGGAGTTCGCTGTGAGTCGCAATGAAAAAATGGGGATACTGCTAAAGTGTTCCTGTTAGCAATTTGTTGTAAACCAGTCTTGCAAAATCAGTTTTCTCTAGATTTAGGAATAGGAGGAGTTTACTGTTTGTGGGTTGTTGGTAGAGGACTTAAAAGATCTTCACTCTTTCCATTGTCATTCATCACTGCACTATAAGACCAATGGTGGCAGATAGCCGTGGCAGGCTTCACCCTTCGGCTGGTAGAGTTTCATGGTAGTTGTGCAACGCTTCACTAGCCCCTAGGCCATGCTTACTTCTCTACTTCCGTTTAGAGAGGTGATTTTAAGTAGAGTGCTTGTGCATTCTGTTGCAAACCCATCATGTTTTCAGAAGCATTTACAGATTTGAGTCACAGCTTTCCCATATCTGGCAGCAAATAGCGATTTGAGAATGGAAGAGATATCACTCCCTTGATCAAATTACAATTTTTTCTTTGTACATTGCTCCAGCTGGAAATCACTCATTTTTCCAGCACAGCCCTGCTTTTCTATCCAGAAAGACAGTTCTACACATACATAAAAGGTGAACTGAAGCTGAGGGAGTCATACTTCAAGTTTATTATTATTATTTAATTTATTAAACAGCAATGAAAAAAGTGTCTATTTAATTTTTTTACTGAAATTTAAAAACTAGAAGCTCAGAATAGGTGTGACTTTCCATATTATTATGGTAACTTCCTTGGAAGCAGGTGGAAAGCAAGAACTTCAGGACCTTCTAGGTTCAGTCATCTTAGACTTTTTGAACCAAATTCTGGTTCTAGCAACACAACATGTAAGACATTATACAATTGGAAATGTAAATTAAGTCATATTTCAGTCTATTGTCTTGCTGATATTAATGCTCTATACTGTAGCTTAAATGTCACAGTTCTCTTGGTATTGAGAAAATCACATGGATGCTTGATCTGATGCACAGTGTTTATGAGTTATGGATGACTTAAGTAAATAGTGATTTACCATAGCATGCGTTTCCTGCTGTGGGAACATCCTGCAAAGGGGTTGATTTAACATGGGCATTTTGTCTCGTCTCCCATTCTGTTTGAAAGATTCTCAGCGTGTTTTAAAGATTCAGTCAGGATCGGTGGCCAGACTCAGGCAAAATACTGGGGTTTTTTTGTAGGCCTGGTACAACTCTTCTCTATGAGGATGTTGGCATATGGTTTGGTAGTTGCTAGATTAAAGCTATAGGGCAAAAGCAATACTTAAGTTCAAATTGGACCTTTCTCAGTTTGAGTTGGTGGTGGCTTACAGTTGAGGCCCTCCACAAACTGCAGATCCAGCCTTTTCTTTCAGAAAAATGAGGCTGCACATGCCTGATGGCATAAGGCAGCGGCTTGGTGATGTTGGATCAGATAGGTCCTTGGAACGCGGAGCTTCAGGTCCTCGGAACCCAGAGCTTCAGGTCCTCACATGCAGGGACTTTAATCTAAACAACGAGTTGAAAGAATAGTGCTGCATGTGCCTGTATAAATAAACAGTCTGCCAGTCTTCTTGTAATGAGACATTTCTTAGGTGATTGTTGAACTCCCTCATCCCAGACGAGCAAATTCTTCCTAGCTTATACCTATGGTGCTTCACTAAAGGCGGTGGGGTGGAGCATGGATACTGACACTGTGTTTCTTAGGCCTTTTGGTTCCCAAAGTGTGACTGGAGGAAACATTTCAGGTGTCTGAATTGTACAGGAGTTAACAGAGAGAGTGATTTAAGCCACCAAATGTAGATAGTTTATTACGGCCCTATTGTAACATTTCTTATATCATGAGAGATTTTATATCTTCTACTGACTGCACAGTCCTGGGACCTGCCTTCTGGCTGTGATTTATTTTTCCTGTTAAGTCATTGTTCATCATTATGAACTGAGATTATTTTCTGCGTAAATTTAACAAAGAAGCAGCCTTGAACTTGTACACATTTTTAATTTTAAAAAAGCGACAGAACCCTCTTTGCCCTCCTGTAACTATGATACTGAACAATTATTACTTTTTACCTTCTGTTCTGCACAGCATTCTTGTTAGATTAGTACAGGGAGAGGCTTAAATCAGGACTCTGCCCCTAAACCACCTCACTAGCTGTGGGTTTTGACTGGCTATTTAAACCTGGAACCAGGCTCAATCTTGTCTGAACACCGGGAAGCAAACGTGGAAACATGCCAGGGAAGCAAGGCCATGCAGTCACCAGATGCAGAAGTAATTTTGTTGTTATTGCTAACGCCAAAATCCTAAAGGAATAAAATTCAATTGGGGAACTTGTTGAAGGGGAAGGAAAGAGTCTTGCTAGTTGACCTTGGCAGATGTCAGATGAAGGAATGCATTTGAATCTTAGGAAGACTTGAAAGATCACTTGAGCAATCCAAGAGAGGGTGAGCAGGTCTTCCTGGCCACCCAAAATTTGGCATGAAGAGAGAAGCAGGTGCACCTGAGTAGATCAGAGGATGTTCCACTTGGCCTTTGGAGAATTTGAAAGGGACAGGTACAAGTCAGGTTGTACATGCCGTTTCCTCATGGAGGGAAGGTTATAATTAAGTCGAGTGACTGTTGCTGCAATGAGATTAGGGTATCAGAATGCTTTGTAGTGCTTGAGGAGAACCAGGGAGTCCTTGTCTAGACAGCCTGAGACCTCCGGTTTTGTCTTTTCAATTGCAACACAGCTGGATGAGTAATCTTTTCTCTTATAGTTTCTTATACTTGCTTGGAGTGTAATGATAGCCTCTTAGCTAAAGCAAAACCTGATATTTATTAGGTGGAAGAGAACTATCCAAAAGCTGGGTTATATATACAAGTATTTAATCATCTTTCACATTTTTTTATGCAGGCTTCTTAACGGTGTTTTGCTTACCACTTGATTCATCTCTTTGTTCTAGTTTACAGTGTATAGTTTTCTGTCAGCCTCTAACCTTTGTTTCTTCTTGTTTGAGAGTCTATGTGTGAATATATTTATATCTCTCTTCTCACTTATCCACCTTCTTCAAGACTTTCCTTTCCCTTTGCTATCCACATGTAGGTTCATAATTTTTACTTCGGGTAAGGAAGCCCAGTTGTGTTTGTCTCAAATTTTGACATACACTGGAAGGGGAAAGGGGGGAAACTAGATTGGAGTGAGTCATCTTTCTTGGCTCCTTGAAAGTTGGGACCAACTTCAAAGGGAATCTCAACTTGGGGGCAGTTGCACAGATGAATCCCAAACCTTTGTACGTCCTTCTCTTTCCTCCTTCTCTCTCCTCATGTAATCCGGACAGATTTGGCAATTTCAGTTAAGCACGTCTGTGGTGCAGTTTTTTAAAATGCATTACATAAGTTTGTTAGTTGAAGACTCTCTTTTTCAACATATGAGCCTAAAATGGCTTTGATTTAAAAATGGAACTTGGCAGGGAATTTGTTCATATGGTAAGATTTTTTTTTTTTAGTTTAGTTTATAATATGTTTTAATCATTTTTTGTGTTTTCAAAACAAATGGTGAAATATGGTTTTTTCCTTCTATTTTTGGCTACCCTTCTCTGAAAAGTCTTACTTTTCCCTTGTGTGTTTAATTTGGTGCTTTGGGAAGCCTTTTTAGACAGAGGGGCCTTATGCTGCAAAATTTAGCCTTAAACATGCCTGTGAAGAGAGAAAATTCAGACATAGACACTGCTGGCCAGGACCTTGCATCCCAGGGCTCTTCCCTAAAAACAAGCAGAGGGATCATGAACTGGACCTTAGAGTATGCACAAATATAGAAAATAGATGGAATACAAGGAAGAGAAAGGAGGGAAACAAGGGAAGAAAACTCTGTATTCATGATCAGTGCATTCCAATTATCTAAGCAATTATTATTTTAAGGTGGGTTTTTTTTTCCACAGTCTGAGATGCAGCAAAGCAGATTGCTGCCAAGCAAAACTCTTATTTCTAGTCCCTAAACAGAGGGACTCTACATTCCCTGATTGGCTGGATTCCCCAGAATTTTCTTACAGATCTTCATGATTGCCTTAGCACATGGAATAACTCAAAGAATGTACTTTTGCCCTTCAGCAGGTGGCTCAGACCATGTCGGTACAGTGGAGTTGGGTCCTAATTTTTTGTGTGGTCTTTTGGTCATATACAAAGGTCTCAGCTTTGTGGGGAGTGAGGAAGCAGAATATGAGTTAAGACTTAAGGCAGCTATATTCAATCTGGGACCTCAGAATAAATGAATGTGTTTAAAGGAAATGCAGGACTGATCACCTGGGCCAGTTGGACCCAGCTTGTGTTTATACACAGAATAGCTGTAACAAAATGCGTATTGCTTTTGCAAAGGATACAAATGAGCATCATCAACACGAAGAGCAGCCCATTTTTTTTAAAAGGGACCAAAAAAAATGCTCTACCTGTCCTTTGTAGAAAATCCCGTTGCCATGACTGTCTGCACTCAGGATTGGAAAGAGGTAGATTCTACATGTCTTTGTGAAAGGAAGAGTTGACCCACCACGGGAAAGTATGGTAGAGGGGAAAAAAAATGGAAAGTGCACTTCATCCTGGTTAAAGCTGACATAGGAGGTAGAAGGAAAAATCTTTTAGGCTCGGAGATGGGCTTTAGAAGACCAGCCAGAAGTAAACACACACAAAAACAAGAAAGCAGAAGGCGTGGGTGGCTATGGGGATTAGTACTGACATATGGAGCCTATCAGCTTGAAGTTACACGTTTATATCTGACCTAGGTCACTCATGCCCCAAAGTCATTACTGTTGAACAGCTGTCGGGTGTCCTCTGTGATATGACTTGGGGGTCTGAGCCCAGTTTCTAGTGGATGGTGTCCACATTACACAAAATCCATCTTTATTTATTAGCCCCCTATATCTGGCAATTTTAGCAGAAAGACCAAATCTTAATGGTTCACGACAGAGATGGCTCAATCCTATTTTAACTTGAGTGGCCCTTCAAGGAAGAGGCTGAAGAACTTTGGCAAAGGTATCATAGGAAAAGGCAGTGCAGTTTCTGCTCTGTGGTTAAACTCAAGCCACCAGTTTTCAGGTCCCTTGGATGAGCAGATTTCATTAATAGTGCCTTTATTCTTGAAGTCAGCAGAAGGAAAGTATTTCATAACTGGCTGCTTGTGTGATGTCGAATATACATCCATTCGGTTTCTACTTTCGGATCATAATAATATAAACAGGAAAACTACATTTTAAATTCATTAAGTTCTTCCCCCACTGTTTATAAAAGATAAAAACTCTCTCTCTCTCCCTTTTTTTTTTTTTTCCGTAAGGATTGATTGGTGTCATGTACATATTCGTTCACTTCTGTTTATGCAAGATAATAAGAGTATTAACATGGAGGTGGAATAATGGTGTTTATAATTCCATCACCACTGTTTATATAAGATAAAAACAGTTTAAAAAAAAAACAGAAAAAAGAAAAATAGTGAGAGAACATTTGCTGTTATGTACATATAATTTTTTTTTCCACTTACGTTTGTAAAGAATGTGAAAGAAAAAAATGTAGCAAGTTGAAGAGGAGTTGATTCTGTTTATAATCTTTCTGTGCTGTTTACCTAAGATAAATTAATTTAGAGTTGATGTAATGAGTAGCTTGGGAGAAGAGAATTGGGGTGAAAGAGGGACTGGTGGGGTTGTGCCTGATACTCTTAGTACCTTGTAATCCTTTTCTTTATTAAGAAACATGAAAGATGTATGCTGAATCTTTCTAGTGGGAATAGGATACCACCGGTGAAGCAGGAGACACACAGTGCTGTCATGCCAGCTAATACAGCAGCTGCTGCCAGAGAGGTTAGAGGCTTTCTCTGGGAAGAGGACTCTGAGAACAGAGAGCACACAACAATAGTCTGAAAAGATCTCATGAACGTTAAACCCCTTGGTATCATTGTCCATGGACTTAGTCCAATAATTGTGTGCCTGTATGACTCTGTTTTGTTCTGCAGCTTTGAAGTCTAATCCTAATTCCTTCAGGGAGAAAGGCTTGTAAAATGTCTGCATTTTAGAGAGACAGAGGAATACTACCTTTGATGCACGCTCTATTGTCACTCCTGCTCAGTCCTTCTGATTCACTCCTGCTCCTACCTTGTGCATGGGCATATTGACAGACGAGGAAGGCTGGTAGATGTGAACGTTTCCCTGGGATGACTACGGATGTACTGTTCCTCGGTGTCAACTAGAAAGGCCATTTATACCTAATAAAAGAACAGCTGTGTGGACATCAGTGCACACACTCACAAAAAGTCCATGAGTATTCACTTACTTTTACAAATGAGTTTGCTCCGACTGCAGTCACACCCTTCATGTGTTTGCTTTGTGCAAACACTCCAGCAGGCAGGCTTTACTCTAGTAAAAGCAAATGGCTCATTTTAAAAATCACGTGCTCCTATGCTTGCAGATAGTGAACTATTAGCTCACGTATGTATTTACCCTGTAAGTAGTAAGTGCTGTGAGAGATGGCTTTGCACGTGTTTCTCACCTCCCTTGTGCAGTCAAAAAAATCAGCTGGGGAGCTGGCCCGACCTGCAAATGGCAGTGGAGGTACATATACAACTAGCTTCAGTAAAAGCAGTGAGAGAAAATCAAACTGCATCCCTCAACCAGGAAGCTATAGACTATCGGTAAATCTAGTACTGCATCAAAAATGCTTTTTGTCTTCCAAAAGAAGTCACCATCTTTTATAATTCCATAGTAACATTTCTCTGCCCTCTAATCTCGAATGAATCCAAATCCCAATGATGTCTTCATCTCTTCATCCCAGTTCTTGCTTCAGCTTAGTAAATTGTCTCTGCAAATCAAGCTGTTTAAGCACATGCATAAGTCCATCTCCATTTCCTGAAGTAAAGGTTAAATTTTAATTACATGCTTGAGTCCAATTGCATTCACACATTTGAAGTTAAGCACAAGCTTGAGTACGTGGTTTGAGGGCTCAGGGGTTTAACATTAATCCAGTCAGGAGGCAAAAACAATGCTATACGTCTGTTATGTGACATTGTCTATTGCATTGTTTGATTCTACCTATGCACCCCTGCTCCAGATGTCAAGCACTTGAAGCGAACTGTGTATGCTTAGTGAACAGCATTGCCCAAGGTAGATTATAAAAAATAGGCTGCTTTGAAAAAAAGTTAAAAATGACAGCCTGCTGGTGGACCTTCCAAAAGCAGACAAGGACATAAATTAGACAAGTAAACAATTCTTTGAAAAATTGCCTCTACTAATTGCCAGCCCCTCCTTCCCTTTGTGCTGATATGGAAGTGGCTGCAAAGAGCAGGGATAGGTCTGTCAGCAAGCTGGGAAGAAGTTTAAAGGAGCTTCAATCAGAAACTTTTGTTTTTTAGGTGAATATAAATTGTAATGGGTACAAAATGTCATTTCCTGAAGTGAAGGCCGCTCTCATCCCTATCTCGGAGCATTCCAATATACAATAATATGTGTCTTAATTATGGCATTTCAGCACAAAAGGCACAGAAAATTCACTGTTCAGAGTTTTATAATCAAGTTGCTCCACCTTGCTATTAGGCGTGAATGGCAGTCAGTGCTCCAGGGAAGCCTGAAATTGAAAGAGCAGCGGGTGGGGAGCAGTGGGTCAGGATGGGTATGCATTTAGGAGAGCTGTGTGGGGAGTCCAGAACTAGAATAGCGGGAAGTGCTGTAAATTGGATTGAACACGTTGCTAGTGGACAGGGTGAAAGATTATACAGCATTTGTCTGTGTGACCGTAATGAGCTTTTTTCCCATAAAAGATTTGGGGAGAAAGTACTGCGTATGAATAGGGTCCCTTTAAGAAGCACTTTTAAAAGAGCTCATTTTCGATTCCAATCATGTATATGCCTCAGCAAGACTGTAGCCAGATGCTTGTAGATCTGAAGAAAACAGCCCAACCCTTTCCTTATCATCTACCAGAGATGACAGACTTTAAAAACTCAATGGCACTTTCGATAACTTCTAACAAGAACTGGGACTTGCCTGGCTCCATTTGTCTGGTCAAGGCTGTATTTCTGCGATTTATCCCATGGAGATTTTCAGCAGAAGCGTACACTTAGTGTCTAAATTAATGATATTCCTTACTTTTTGCCATGACAAAATCCACTCTGCATTATATACGTTATGCTAAAGTTTTTGTCATGAACATATTCCATAAAAGCTTTTTCAGCTTCATCATTTTGACAAGCTGATTCCTCCCAGTGATCATTTTCGTGTAGTGTGGATGGGGGAGATTGGTTGCTTGCATGGTTTTCCCTACTTTGGAGCTCGAAAACGGTGATCATCTACCAGGTTAGATGGTATATCATCCAACTGACCTGTCCCCAGGAAAACATGTTTTGAGAAAACGCATGTATAACTCTCCTCGTAAACAGAGTCTGCTCACTAGCCTAGTCCATAGCTTTTCTTAAAGGTTCTTTTAGGATGTAGACATGACCTTAGCTTTTAAAGCACTTAGGTTGATCTGTTAATATCCATGTGCATGAAAAAGCTCTGGATACAGAAGACATTTCTCTCCTCAGTATTCTTCATCATTTCGCCTGCACTGAAATGGAAATTGCCAAGGGCTTTAAATAAGCAAACCCCTTTGCTGTTCTGAAATATATGGTTAACTCAAAATTCTCCAGTGATGATTCATCACAGTATGGTGATGCCTTTGCCAGACACCCTGTGGTATCATCAAAGGTACCAAAGGGATCTGGGACAAACACTGCTGCCTCTGGTCCGGCCATGCTGGCAAATGCTGGATGGTGGTGATAAAAGCTAAATCTTATAAGTGATAGGAGTGTGTGGAGGAACCAGATACCACAAAACCTGTCTTTGCCTTCAAGGAATGTCTTTTATCTGCCATTGCTAAAAATGAACATGGTGTAGCACTACCATTTTGCTTCATTCTTTATGAAGCCGACAGAGATTTTCATGCCATCCTCAGTGACAGGTAAGGCCACTGGTCTTTTGGGGATGTCAAAGCAGAATAGCATTGCATACAGCCTGCTTTTGCATAAAAAGAAAAAAAAAATCTATCTCTGTAGGCTACCAAGGGTATCGAAGCATCGCAGATCCCTTAATTTATTTATCCATGCCACAAACCAAAAGCAAATTCTAAAGTACTTTTTTTTTTTTGCCACCTGCTAATAAATTCACTATCCTTCCTTTTCCAGAGCATTTCCACAGATACTCATATTTCTCAAGCAGGCAGCTTTCTGATCCCTAAGACTGCATAGCTGTTATCTCAGCTTCCCATCTTATGTGGAGTTTATCTTCCTCATTTAAAATAGCAAAAGCACTGTCTGCATGCACAGACCATTATCCTGGTTGGGTTGTTAAAGTTACTGTAATGCTGACTTTATTTTCTGTAACAGTTCTGAACAAAATGTTTCCTTTGAAAGGTCTCAGACCTCTATCCTCCCAACTCCTAATCGTAGTAATAACCAACCTCAAGGAGTCATTAGTGAAGACTCAAACAATATCCTGTAACAAGTCAGCTATGAAGAAATTGGCGTAGTTTATCTCTTTGATTCATGTTCTTATGAAAATAATGGGTTGCAAAATAAAGCTCACATTGCTCTCATGCTATACAGTATCCCTTGGATCTAAGTCTTTCCTCCCCCACTCACTTCTCTCCCAAACTAACATTGACCATAACTCTGCAGTCACTTAGGAGAACGGGTCCGTCTGTAGAAGCAACATGCTCTTGGACTATAATGCCAGTTTATTTTCCTGCTTCTTAAACTGACTCACCTATAAACCTATTTTTGATCCCTGTAACTTGTTGCATTTTTAAGTAAGCTGAGAAGATGGTATAATGATTATTTTTAAATCCAATCCATAAAGAAAGGTTTCTTTTTCTGAAGCAAATGGATGCAGTGAACTATGTAAACTGGGATTAGATAGGTTCATGGAATTGTTTGCATTTGATTTTGTCTTTGTAAAATGGACACAACGTTTTTCAGGAAAGCTGATAAATAGCCCAAGCTATGGCTTACCATTAAGTTAGCTGGTAAAATCTCTGTGCTTGCTGTTTGATTTGGCTTCAGCAATCAAAGGGATCAGCTTTTCTTCATTGAAAGGAGCATGCAGGTGTCTTTTCAAGTTTCTGTAAGGATTTTTCTTCTCATTTGATGTGATTCAGACTCTAAACTGGGCATCAAAAGATGTGAGTTCACTTTGCAGTTCTGCTTCAGTATTGATCAACTTCAAGATCAGTTTAGCTTCTTCCACTTTTCTTTTTTCATTACATCAAATGGGAATAATGACAACTCTTCCCATAAAGCAAAAGGTAACATTCAGCTCATTGGTGGTTTGTTCCTGTTTTTATTTTCCAAATAAGACTCTTGAGACAATATATATTGAGCTTCACATCTCCAAACCATGTGAATGTATCTCTGAATAAATCACACTGTTTTGGAGAAAACCAGCAAACCAAGAAATAATTGAGACAGTCGTGAAGCCCGTCCCATGATTCAGTTGTTAAGTATTATTTCTGCTCAGTGACTGAGTCAGCAGATGAAATTGCCAGGCTAAGATGGTTTGGTAAGCCCAAGATAGCCCAAGATGGTTTGGTTGTTCAGGGGAGGAGGTTCAGGACTGGAAGAGAGTGTCACTTCAGTGGCAAGTCCTACTAGAAAAGATGTTAGGAACTTACAGTGTGGTTTCTTTTGTATTTTGTCTGACTGAGGCATATACCTTTTCTCTTCAATTACATTTTTCAGTCATTTGATTCAATCCACTACCTTGTGTTGCCCTCTATCTGTATCATCAAATGGATACACCAGTTGAGATTGAAGAGTTGGTGAAAAATGGCCATCTAAGCTACCCTGCTGTGTCAGACTTAAACTCCCTTCCTGTCGGATCACAGTGGTGGTGAAAGTCATGAAGGAAGACATGACAAAGTTAAACTGATAAAACAAGGAATAAAGAGAAAGGGTGATTTGGACATAACTTAGAATAAGGGACAGAATCCCATAGAACAGTATCAGAGTTGGTGATAAGAGGGATCAGATTCAGTGATGAGACTACATTCTTGACTCTTCAGCCACTCATCCCCATCTGAAAATGTAGTTCCTCTGAAACTCAGTTTTCAGGGCACATGTCACAAAGCTAACAGCATGCTATAGAGTACACTGTTCTCATACCAATTGTAAAGTAGAGAATATTGTTCCCAGAAGCCATTTTTAGTGGATCTCCACAAGGTAGTTTTGATTTATTTTAACAGGCATAGAGTGAGAAGAAACAGGTGAAAAAAACAGGTGCCAAAGTCTTGATTATTGTTTTTTTAGGAAAAATTAAAAAGTTGGTTCTCCTTCTGGAAAACTCAGAAAAAGCACATATTTAACCTCCTTGTAGGTGCTGAGGACTTAGCACTGCATACAGTGGTGCAGCTGCATAACCCCGGTGACTTCAGTAGGTCTGCAGGGGTTTAAAGGCAATTGAGATACTTCTGTAATGCTTTTAGTCTCATTCCAAGTTTTGCATACTGTGACAAGAATCCAGTTCATGTCTGAAGCAGTACAAATTGTAAAAAAAATAGCATAAACCATGTGGTACCTTACCTTTCAAGGATGTGCTGCTCTTGTGTGTGGTATCTGCCAGGTTATCATTTTCCTGTAGGTTTTCATATAGACACATTGTGATTACCAGATAGGCAGTCAGAAAAACATTCTGATATTTTCTTTAAAGGATTGTGACTATACATTTTACATACGTACATTTTTTCGTAATGATCTTCCTGCCACTTTGTTCCCGGTTTAATAGACACCTTAATATTCAAGTCCTAAACTACGCAGCTCTAATCAAATACAGCAAGGTGGATTTTTAAAGTCCAATGTAACCCTAGCCTGGGGCTTGACAGAGCTCTGCTCATCTTCTTTGCTCCCCAGTACCCATGGATGGATGCAAGCCCCTACATCTTTGCACAATCCTTCAGTTCTCTTGCAGCTCAGGCATAGCAGTGCCCCCCACTCCTGCTCACCCTCTTGTCTGAGCTTTATGGTACTCACAAAGCCAGCCAGTGCCCTTTTGTTCTGATCTGTAGTGCCTTCAGGGAAAAATGATGTATCGGAGTACTTATGTCCCAAATTGAATGTTAGTCAGATGTTAAAATGAAAGAAATATTATGGAGAGTCAGCACGTCTCACTTTGGAAATAAATTACGCAAAGTACACTGGAGTGTCATGGCTCTTGGGACCATATATGATCCAAAGATACAATTTAGGGAAGTGATCACAATACCACTAGATTTATCAGATCGTCCGGGAGGAACATTAATACCCAGGAAGAAAATAACAATCAGCAATAGAAGGCTCACAACCAATAACTTAAACTCATTTTCCAGGGTCACTAACTCACATCAGTAACATATTCAGATGTATCAGTAGCTTTTATAGCAATTTTCTCCTTATTAATAGTAGACAAACTTCACTAATTGCTGTTATTAATGCAGATGCATTTAGTTCCTAGTACCGTACTTTCTCAGCTTAACATTTTCAGTTACTCAAGTTTAGTCTGCTTAAATAGTTTAGGAGTATTTGATTGTATTTTCTCATGCTATTTTGTCCAATTTAGGCAATGTGGAATTCAGAACAGGTACTTGAGATCTCAAGTGCAGGAAACATGCATTATGCACTGGAGTTGGATGCAAACTTTCAAAGCAGGAAAGCAGAAGAAATGCTTCTCTACTTATTCAGCTTGCAATAGAGCAAAATTTGATGTGACTATGGTGTAAAGCAACAGATCTAACTTGGGAGCTGCCAGTTCAACCACACTTCCTCAGAACAGAAAATTGACCTACAGACATGAACAGTTGTGATTCTGAAAGACAGACAGAATATGTCTTTGTGCATTTAGGTGGATAGGTTTTATGTTTTCTTCTATTTAAGGTTTAAAAGCTGAGTTCCAACTGCCAAGAGTAGCCAACACAAAATATTTTTAAAGCAGAAATGCCAGACTGTTTATGGACCACAAAAACGACTCAACTGGTCAACGGTTGTCTTCTTTTTTCACCTCTTTTCCAAGAATGATGAAGACTGTAAGCTGAATGGGAACAACCCAGTCATGTTGCAGCTGCCATCTTTACCAGGGCCATCTTTGCTCCTTCTCTGCCTCTTGTTGGGAGCATACACACAGCTACGCAACAAGGGAATGGCATCAGGGACATTGGAAAGATAAGAGGCAGGAACCAGAGCAGGGAACCTGACCTACAATGCAGCCCCTTTGGGCAGTCAGAAGTAGGTGATGTGAGTTATTTTGACAGCAAAAGCTCATTCCCAGGTATTCTGTTTCTCAGAATCAGCCCCCTAGCACTCAAGAAGCACGGGCCTTCATGTCCATGCACCCTTCTGGGGAGATGGTGGACAGCAGAGAAGAGCAATGCTGTGTCCCTGGAAAGGTAGGAGTGATCAGCTTCCTTCTACCAGGAGGCTGAGTTGCATGGGGTTGCAGTGGCCAAGCATCTGCCAACCAAACATCCTGGTTTAACATTTTTACAAGTTTCTCAAAGACATGGTAAATGGTCAAGATACTGAAAGTTTTAAAGTAATACCGTTTCAGGCCATCTTTAAGCCAAAATGCTATATTTAGATTATAAAATAAGAATCTATCCAAACATTTTTTTTCCCAGTTTTACCCTAACCTGAGGCCCTTAAACAACTGCTGCTGAAGCTGTAATGTGCTGTTGGTTCTAGAGTGCTCTCCTGCTCTTATTTTAAAGATGTTTTCCTCAGAGGTCCTTTGTAGACACTTCTTGACTGAAGTTCTTCTTAGGGAGCTGGATGGATGTTAATGAGAGTTCAGTTTGCAATTGTAAGAGATTCCTTTTCTTATTTCATCTGTCTCATTGGTTTCACTGAGAACAGCTGGTAGGTCTTTATTTCAGCTCAGTTACCTGCGGAATGAGTCAGCTCCTTGACTTAATGTCTTTTTGAATTAGCTCACATACACATGAAAGTCCAAGTTTTGATTGGATTGATTTCTTTTGTCTTATCAAAACATAATATTATCCAGCCTTCCTGGCAAGCAGAGTGTGCTGAAAAATCTATTCCATCAAAACTTTTATTTTGTATTTTCTAGTTAAGGGTCTGTGTAGTTTCTGGTTTATACAATCACTTTTGTGTGTGTGCATGTGTACTGTTTTAAAATGTTACATTTAAAGTCTCATTTTCCCAGAACATATTTCTTAGATGAGGCAAACATTTTAGCTATTCTTAATTACAAAAAATAAAAAAGTCTCCTTTTATTACACACTCTGGTCCAAATTTAATGAGAATACTAACTAGTTACTTATATAATAGTTAAAGAAAATACAGGCTATAGCTATATCATAAATCTTTTACATTATGTTATAAAGTAAACTGGGAGGTTTTTTGTCTTCAAATCAGGAAAAAAAAAGTCTGTTTCCTTTTCTGTTGTCTTCTCTGGACTGCAGCTTCTAAACAAAAATTATTATCAATAAATTATTGAAGTATTGTCAATAAATTTTTATTCAAAGTTGTTCTCAACTCATCGTTGCATTCTCTGCAGAACCACAATTTGGCTGTGATTTTAATTTCACTAAAAAGAGGGCGTGCACCTGCAGTTCAGCAGATTTTTTTTCACATTCTTTACTGACAGTCACATATACGATAATTTTAATGTATGTACAAAACCTCCAGGTCAATTTTCAGAAATAACTTTAATTCTCCAGTATTGTAGACTAAGAGTTGATGCATGGCCATGTAACTGGTCCTCAAACTGAATTTACAGTATCCTCTCCCATTTGTGCTTTCTCCATCACTGCAATAAGCTGTAAGTCTTAAAATCATCTCCTCAGTTCATTGCTTTGCTAGCACCAGCTCAACCGAGTGATGTTCATTTTCTTTCTTATTAGATAGATCAGCCAGACCTTCTCTTTGGTCTTGTTTGAATGAATTAATCCACAAGAACAAGGGCCGAGCTGTGGAACTCTCCCTTTTCTCATAGGTACACAGAGGTAAAGATGCAGAGGAAGAAAAGGAACCTGCCCCATTAACCCCTTGAGAAGACTGGGTTGATTTCAAAGGGAGCAGGACTGAGTCTCTGCAGAGGTCAAGATCTGCAGAAACGCTGTTGTCTGATCAGCCTTTTGGACCATTTCCATACTGCAAGACATGGGTTTAGTACGTGTCATTATCAGTCTCCAAGCAGACACCATTGTTCAATGAAGCCTGTTAATACAGGTCAGAGTGAAATTGTAGATGTTTTGGCTACTAAAGGAGGTAGTTACCTCAAGTAGCGTGACCACAGAAAAAAAAAGAAGGAAAAGGAGAACTGAAAGTTCATTTTCTTGTATGTGTTACTGTGTCACTTTTCCTGATGTGGCTGCGTACCTCATGTGTGACATCTATGGCTAAGGCATTGTCACATTTCTGGTATGCTAACATAGCATTTGACTGCTTTCCACTGAATTCTTATAATTAACTCCTAATATTAAAGCAGTTTCCAGATTCCTCAGCAAGCTGATTGAAAGGTGGTTTAATTGCACAGCATTGCCAAGAAACATGTTAGGTGATTGGTGGCTGTAGTAAGAGTTAATGTGAAGGTAATAGGAGATATCACAGGGACTAAGATTTTGCTGGCCATTAGCGGAGGTGACTTCAAAAGGCAAATGATAATTAATATAGGTTTCACTGAACCAAGTTTCCATCTGCTGCTAGTCACCGGATTTTGAGCTGCTCTCCTATTAAAGATTTGCATGTATTTTCCTGGATTCTCGATGGAAAGAACACTTAGGGGAAAAAGGTATAAATCAACAAATAACAATGTAACCTGCAGAAATATAAATCTATGTAGATTAATCCATGTTTCCTAAATTGCATACTGGATTGTAATTCAATCAAAGGGTAGGGGTCTTGTGACGTTTATGAACATTTATGGATAGTATGAGCACTCTGATTAAATGTCAAACCTGGTATTCAGTTTAGAATCACGTATTATTGTTGTTCATTAATATATAAAAACAACAATTATATCCACTAAAATCCTCAATTTAATTTTGCTGTAATCTGTCTCTGCTGTGTCAGAGAGGCAGTGCAGCCTCTCTGCCCCCGCAGATCATTTATGTCTCCACCAGATTTCAGCCGAGTCTCCTCTTTCACTATCTTCCCCTAGCATGGCACTGGCTCTGTTTGGCCCACTCTGAACTGAAGATTTCTATAGTAAATTATTTTCTTTATCTTCCACTGGGAATAAATTATAGTTTAGATACTGAGCAGGTGTAGTGCATCCAGCAGGAAAGGGGTGACAAGACTGTGTCTTAGACCAGTTTGCTGAGATTACATATGATAAAGCTCTGCCTTTCACTGGTTCTGTATCACTAAAGGGTGAAGATGTTTTGAGGCAAGAGTAGTCAGTTTAGGATTATCTGAATCCATTGCCAGTCCTCCCTGCTTAAAGCAGTCGATAATTTGCATGCTTCTTTCCAATACAGGAGCTGAAGGAGTAACATTTCTCACCTTGGTAGAGCCTTACTCCAGAGAGATCCTAAATCGCTTTGCCAAAATTGACCAGAATCACTGTCCCAATTTATTGCTAAGAAAAAGGCACTTGAAGCAGGTTAACTTAAGCCATTTAGTGAATAAATTGTAAGAAGCAGTTGAATGTCAATTGCACAAATGACTTTGGCATCCAAGATGTTAATTTCGTTGAGAATAAGCAGTGCTTAAGCTAAGAAAGGTTAAATATTCTCAAGTCCCCAGGTGGTTTACAGCCAAAATTTCACTGACTTCCAATGGACTTTGACATGAATGCCTGTGTCACTTACAAAAATTATAGTTATCCTCATAAATTGATTACCTGCTTATATAATGTAACTTGTATAAGTAGATTTCACTACCTTAAGTCCCCATAAACAGAAACTCACATTCAGGAACCTTATTCTCATTAAACTCAAGGGGGAATAGATTTCTAAATTTCCTTAATATTTAGGTCTTGCTTGTCTCTTGGTCTCTGTGCTTTAAATGGAATTTATTCATGTAGCAAAGAAAAAGAAAGTGGTCAGAATCTAGCTGCAATAAAGCAAGGACAGGTTTAAGATTAGCCCCTGGCTATTCTGTCTAATAGCCAAAACAGTTTCCAAGTAATAATGATTAATTAACGGTAGGAATTCAATAAGAAAAAAGTCAGTGGATTCCCTTTGTCCATTCCACCAAATAGAGCCATACTAGGCTGAAAACAAACAATGTAAATAGAGACTGGTAATTATTCTGCTTGTAACACAGAGACCCAGGGAAAACAGCTGTTTTTTTTAATGTTATTATAGAATAGTATATCTTGAAGAAATCTACTGTGTTAATCTAATGTAATTAGGTTAAGTATGTCTCTAGTGACAAACAGCACCATATGATATAAAAGTTTCACCCCAGCATTTTAATGGTTCAGGTTCTGCTCATGGTTTCAATTAAGTCAGCATATTTGTTCAGGGCAGTGAGAACAGGATTTGGCCCACTTCTCTCCTGCATATGTGTTCTGCAGTTATCTAACCTGGAATTAATCATAGTTTCCTCAGACGTATCTTGTTTTTTCCAATATTTTACGTGGAAAGTTTTGTTTTCATGTATTTCCTTTTGAACAACACTAGTTATCATGTGTCCAGGCTAACTGCGATCATTTGAAAAAATGTGATGTTTCAGTTCTGATGATTTGCCAGATTCTAGTTTGCAGCTTCTAGTACATTGTGCCTGTCCAAAATTACCCTAGAGTTTTAATTAGGTGTGACAGTCTTTCTCACTTCTTATAGCAGATTTGATGGTAATGTTTGTGTAAGTCGTTACTCAGCACCTCCAGAATCTCAGGCCACGATTTGTAGAATTCTTTGGCATCTGTGTCATCAAAGTTACTTGACGCTTTCCCTTCAGAGAACTTGGTTTATATTGCTTATAACAGAGCCAGAGTCTAACCACTCAGCCTAAAATTTTCCATTCTGTGTTTTTTTTCCATGCTGGATGCCTCTCGCTTTTTAAAAATTAATATTATTTTTCTTTTTTTAAACTCTGGGGCTCCAAGGCACATTCTTTGACCTTCTTGACTCAGGTTCTTCGATGGTGTGCAGCAAAACTGTCTCATCTGCCTATAACCTGGAAAGAAGTGCTTCCCAACTACCAGCTGCTAACAGTCCTTCACATAGAGTCTGTCACAGATTAATCTGTGGGCTTTGTGGTTCAATCTTTGGGAGCAGTTTAAAAGGAAAATAAGGGATATATGCTTAGCAAAAGAGGTTTTTTCCACCAGGAGAACTTCCCTGTTGAAGTTCATCAGAGTAACATATTCTTGAAAGTAAGATAGTCATGTGCTCTCCACCATCCTGACCTTACCTTTCCTTTCATCTTGTGGCACTTCTGATTTTCAGTCTGGGCAGAATCCAGCCTGTCATGTGTCTCATGCACGTCTTCCTTTTATGTGGGAGCAGTCAGCTTCTTTAAGGAGAAATTTGCTGTTAGCAGGGCCTCTCTGGGTGGCCTGTCCAAAGGATACTGTAAGCATCTTGTTTTGCTGCCCTACAGTTTTTATGATTCTCTCTGCTCTTTGCTGAATTTCTTCCACCTCCCTCGCAGAGACCAACACATGCTTTCTCTTACATTCTGCTCTGTTAGGCCCATAATTCCCCACAAATAATAGCTACAACTCTGAAAAATTTTTCTGCTGGCCTTTTTTCTTTGTCTCCTGTGATAACTCCTCCCTTTTCCTTCCCTTTCTCAACTTAGGTTTATATTTCTCTGAATATTTTTAATTATTTGATGATAGAGCTAATTTCCTATAACTGGACAGGAAACAATTAGAGAAGGCCATGTCTTCACTTAACTACTGGAGTACACCACGTGGACCCTATGGATTTTGCCCACCAGACTCCTGGCTCCCTGATAGCAATGGAGAACACTGTGTGGGCTATCTGAATTCATTTCAGCTTGGTGAAGGGGTGACAGGACTGGTTTATAGCTTTGAACATTTTGGAGGCATCTGCCTTTGTTTATTGTGTCCAACAGGAGTGTATCTTTTTGTTACAACTCAGAGCATCCGATTTTTACTCATTTTGTCTATTACTTCATCACAGGTTATTAAGTTTTGGTGACAAAGCTTAGATACACCGTAGTAGACTTCGGAAACTAGACATGTAGTCTACCCAAAGTTTGCAATCCTTTAGCTATTCCACTTTCATGCAGCCATTATTTTTTTGTTCTTGGGATGTTAACAAGTCTGTCAAATCCAAAAGATACTGTGTTGACAGAAGGGACTAAGGCAACACAGTTTTTCTGTGCAGCTATCATCCGTAATGTAAGCATCCTCAGCCCTAATAACATGCCTAACCCATCTTCTGTGAAGGTCAGGATCAGGAAGGCAAGTTCTGTTTCAGAGGCCTGTGTCATCTAGCATCACTGCTAAGAAGGATGCCATTCAAATTTGGCAGTGTTTTTGTGATAAGAGCATTTGTCCATAGGAGCCACAAGCCTATTTCACGGAGACTGTTGAACAGCCACTGGAGGACATTTAGTCTCTCTTGGCTTGGAATTATCCCAGGACTGAAAGCCTCTTCAGCCATTACCAGTTTTCTCAGCTACATAGTTTTGAGGTCAGGTAATTTCAAAACTTCCAAGATGTAAGTTTGTGAATTTAAAACACTTTTTTTTTTCCATCCTTCTCTCTCCTGTGGGAACTGTTACCATCTGTGAGTCTCCTCAATCCCTCTTTTATATTGGTATCAGTTTGTGTCTTTATTGTCACTTAATTTCCTTATTTCTTTCTCCATTTTCTTCTCAGATCACTCACGATCAGTTTGTGGCCTTCCTCTGAAGGAACCTTACCTGTCTGTTCTGTAAGTATTTATACCAAACATTTTATAGTTTTCACTCATATGAGTTGTGTATTTTGTTTTAGTTCTATTCGAGTCAGCCCAGAGCTGTTGTGAAATTCTCTGTTGCTCCTGATGGCCACAAGACTCAGTACAGAGCTTTAATTCTAATGGAGCAGTCCTGAATTTTAATGCAGTGTCAATGTATGGGACTCTGACTTAGTTCAGTGATATTGTGTGATTTATTGATCTAGAATTTCTATGTGCATTTCTGGATGACAACATGGAAGATGTTTGTTATATTTCAGGATGTACGTGCTGCAATGGGCATTATGCAGCTGGGCTCTCATTCAAAATAAAACATGTAGTACTCTAAAGCATGCAAGAGTAAAACAAGTATAGGAAACAGTCAACTAGCATTTCAAACTGTACTCATTGCAATCTGACCTGTGGCATGGACCCCTCCTTATCCAATTCCACCTGATTTCCTATCTGATACAGACCTTCTTTTCTTATCTAGGTAAATGAAATATGCGGTATTCTCTTTGGTATCTAAACAGTATTTGGATTAAAAATCTGTTAGTGATTTCTCTGGAAGATGTTATGAAGGCTTCTTTTCTCACCTGGTCTCATTCACTTGAGCTTGACGACTGCTATGTAGATGATCAATTTGGTGACCTTTCTAATTGATGACAATATTAATCCAGATAATTGTGTTTTTTAAACCTAGAACAGGAAGAGTTAAAATTGTCATAGTTTAGGTTTCTCTGTGTTCCTTTTTTGGATGGAGGAGGCCAGGAACCTTTGGAGAATTTGTTTGTTAGCATTTGGGTTTTAATTTTGCTAGTTCCTGACATGTGACGATTTTGCATATTTGCAAAATACTTTTCAAAAGCTTGTGTCTTTCTGAGATTCTTTCATACATATTGGCAGTGAAATCTAGTGTTTTTAAAACAATGATGCCTCTTGTTGTGATATAAAGTGAAATACAGCACTACTACATCATAATATTTACTATCGTTAAGTAAAGACAGACCAAAGTTTTCCGAATGTCCACCAGTATTTTAAGCCACTGTTTTGGGATGTCCAAGCGGGAGTTATTTAATGAATGCCAAAATTAGTAAGAGCTTTTAAATTTAGGTTTAGAACTCCATGTCCAAATCCGACTAGACTTTGTGTTACTTTAGATCTCTATTTTGCAATTGAAATTCATGTCTCCTACCAGTTTACAGAGGAAAGTAGATGGCTGTTAAAGAACTGCCTGGAATGTGGTTTGTTGTTTTTTTTTTTAAATAAAGCATAGCACAGTGAGAAAAATAGTTCTTTCATATTTGGGAGAGGAATTAAACCTGCTAATTTATGTTCTAGTTGCGTTTTGGTTGTTGAAATTTCTTCAAAGGGATGCTAAAGTGCAGATGAACATTAATAATTTTTTCAGGTTGCATGCAAAAACAAAGAGCCTTCTTTTCCTGATACTAGACTTAAGATACATAACTTCAGCATTTTAACATTGACTTACTACTTTTGCAGTACAGAAAAAAAACAGCAGCACCTCTTTCTCCCCTGCCCTGTGGGCAGACACATGAGATATGCTGCAGTGGCTACAAAAGATGGCATGACAATGCCAGCTACCAAGGAGATGTATTTCAGCTGACCTATCATGCCTATGGTGTCCCCATATTTCTTTCCTTCCCCCTTTGCCTTTCATTATAAGGTGTCCCAAATCTGTAATTTACAACGAGCTGCTCCAGTTTTGCTCTGATATATTTGCCACAAATAAGTAGGAGTCTATGCGTGTGCATAGCTCCCTGTGGCAGTGTCAGGCCCGTGAGACGAGGGGAGCAGAGGCCCCCATGGAATGCAATGTGGCTTACGTCTAATGTGACATTTATTTGACTGGGAAAGGCAATTGATTAAAGTCCCATCAGACCTTTGCCATCATGTATTATGTATTTATCCAGCAGGGGCGGTTCATAACAGCCCCTGACAAATCCTATTATTTTTGTTGCAGAACTTCATAATATCGATAAAAAGTGTTAATGGTGCTCGGGGACATGGAGCACACACCGCTTATGTTAACACTTCTTGCAGCTGTTTCAAAATCATTCATGTCCATGGCAGGGACCATGTGCCTTCAATGTTTGCACAAAAGCCCCAGTTTATTATTATTCTACCTTTACAGTGCAAGGCAATTTAGTTGGAAGCAGCAAGCTGACTTCATGGTACATAGGTATAGAATCACAGAATGGTAGGGGCCAGAAAAGATCTTTAGAGATCATCTAATCCACTCCCCGTGTAAAGCAGGACCATGTAGGTCAAGTCACACAGGAACACATCCAGGCGAGTTGAAAGCTGAAGTCTGTCTCCAGCAGTGCTTTGCTGTGTGACCATACATAAGTCATTTCCCACCTGTCTACCTTTGTTTTTTGACCTGTAAGACTAGACTCAATTTAAGTCAGGCTTATTCCACAGCCAAGAACTTCATTGTGCTCCTCTGTTCCCAACATGGCAGGCTCCATTGGGAGCCTCACTTTATTTCAGGCATATGTTTGAAGTTGGTGTTGGTTGTACTGTTTCTCTTCCTCCTCTTGAAGATAGGCTCTTCAGGCCACTGATAGTCTGAATTCTTTTGGTCAACAGAAATAGTAGAAATAGGACATTTTTACAGAAAAAGCTGTTAATGGTACCTGTCAAACATGTTTCTGATCTAGGCATAGTAACTGATGTGTTCTACTCTCTGCCTCACTACCCAGTGCTAAGCTCTTTCCTGTATCCCTACGCACTAATTGCTGATGATTCCAAGACTTCCTCCTTCTCCTCCCCCAAGTTACACACATAGGACTCTATGGCATCAAGGCTTTGGAGGCGGAAGGATATCATGGATCTCTCCCCCAAACAATATTCCTACTCAAAAGGAATACAGTTAATTTCTGCTCCACTTGAATGTCCTCAGGAGTTTAATAGAAGTAGCTGGGTAGTTTGTCAAAAATCAATATTTTTATGGAAGGAGGACTCTTCCAACCAGTGTTGAGCCCTACTATCATATTGTCAAGAGTGTGTAACAGTAGCAGTGATACTAAGGTGCTTTACAGTAAGATAAATGGCTATGGTAGGACACTTTTACTTCCAGAGCACTACCTGTTCAGATGGAACCCATGCAATACTGAAGAGTTTTCTGCTGTAAGCTTTGGTAAGCGCAAAGTAGAAATGCACCAAAGTGATCCACATAAAAAGAAGGTTCGGGACATGTTAACCTGATTCCATGCGTATCTATAAATTTCCTTGAAATAGGTTGACTTGTGTTGTACTCCAGCATCATTCCTATTAGATTCAGCATTGGTTCTGATCCTTGCTATCTGACATCCTGTTATAAAAAGAAAAAAAAGAAAAAAAAAAAGAAAAGAAAAAAGTGCTATTTATTCCTCAGCTTCATGAAGACATATTCAGTCAAGTAATGATGACCTAAGGGAAACTGAGCAGCATCTTACTGATCTCATCATAGTTATGAGAACCATCCATCATATGGTCAGTGATTTGTATGTCAAAAGACACTCAGCACTATTCCAGCCTGCTAGTTGCCACTTTCTGATTATACATGTTCACTTTATCGGACATGATGATGCTCAAATAGTCTTTGATATCTGTCTGTGTGTCTCCGCTCTTGGTACTTGTTCATCATCAAGCTGGCATCTGTTAGTGCTCTGAACCCTCATCATGAAATGATTAATTAGCACCGTCTGAATCCCTTATTTGGCTAGTGTGCTTAGTATTGTTTGCAGATGAGGAACAACAACAGTGATTGCTACATCAGGAACAGGCAGGAGACATCTTTTCTCTTCTCAGGTTTCTTAAAAAGCTCTCCATTACTTCAGAGGAGGATTATAACCTCCAGGTCAAGCTTGTTCATTAATCAAAAATGAACATTTGCAAAATGCTGAAAAAGTCTAGGTGTAATAAGCTTTATGGTTACAACAGCTTTCAAGAGTTAACATTTTTAAAGAATTGTCACAATTAATGTAATAAATAGACACGCAAATTATCCAAAAGAGTCAGTTGATCTGCTTCTGTAAATAAGGAGTTGTTGGAAGGTAACGGTCACCTACACAGCAATCTGAGACAGGAAAGGGATATTATTTCCCCAGCTTTTATACGTCTCCTGAAGGAAGGGAATGTTCAGAAAAAGAGAATAACATGGGCAGAGGCCCTTCATTTGGCATTTGCAAATGAGAGAAATGGTGAAACAGGCTTGAAATAGCAGTGGAGCAGAAATTCTGCTCTGGTGTGTTTATAGAAATCAAACTGTATGGCTGGAAATGCACCTCAGGATGAATGTTCTTGAACAAGTGCCACAACTTTAAGCTTTATTCTGTATCTGAAGACATAACCATCAAATTGGCTTAAACAACAAATTCCCATTTAAAATCCCTTACTGAAAACAAATCTTGACAAAGTTCAGATTTTGCTTTGTTCTAAAACATCTTTAATAAAAATAGAACCAACGTTCAGAAAATCAGAGAATTAGCCAGGTTTTTTTTAAAGGGCAAAATTTTATTCTAGTTTTTCATTCCAGCATTAGCATAAGTGTTAACATTCACTTTATTTAACAAATAATGGCTGCCTGTGGCTGTGAAGTCAATGTGTGGATTACAGCAGAGAAATGTATGCAACCTGATTTCTAATTGCAATACCTACAAGATATCCACTGAAATTGGATGAGATTGAATTTAAGATTGGCCAGCATGACAGCTGAAAATGTCACACCTTTCTGCCGTTATGCTTACTAGAGATCTTTTTGTTCTGGGTTATTTTTCATCTAATTAGCGTAATATAATGTATTGAGTGTTAGCTTTTTTTTTTTTTTAAATATAATGGATTACAGCAGAAAAAAAAAAGACTTTAAACAAGACAGTTCAAGGAGCTTATTATTTTAGATTCAACTAGGAAAAAAAAAAGGACAGAGAGAAAATGCAGTTTTTCAGCGTGCTTTTTACCCCACACTGGCATAATTTAATGTATTTGGATGGAAAAGACCACCTTGCTGAATCAGTAGCAGCATTTCCTACAGCAGTTTGAACACCAACCATCAAAATATTAAGACAGTAAAGTTTATTAGGTTTGAAATCACTGCACAAAATGGCACACTTACAGAGGTTTTTTCAGAATATTCCCTTTGCAGTTGTGGTAAACTGTCTTCTAACTTTGGCAAGTACGTTGCAGTTCTACAGTTGTATCACAAAATGTATCTGTTACTTTTCCGAATTATATTGTCAGTCCTTCTCCTTATGCGCAAATCATCTTTGATGCACCCTGCATTAACATTATGCTATATGCCTGTCTCCATAAAATGTACACATTGAATAGGAGGCAAAAAATGATGCCAAGAGTAATGGTACTAAGAGCTGGAGGAGTGATTACTCTGAAAATGGATATCCAAAAATAGGTGGTTTCCCAAAAGTCACCTCTTGATCAAAAAACAATAGATTTGACTATTGAAACTTGCACTGAAATATAGTCATGGAGGTCTAAATGCCAGACCATGTCTCCATATTCACGCTGAGTGTTCTATGTGTAGGACACTGTGATGGAAAATGAACTTGTTAAGTGTATCTCCTCCATCTCCTTTTTCTCTCCACTTCTCTCAATTAAAAAAAAAAAAAGAAATGAAAGCCATCTGCCATGTAGTTTAGCTGTATTTCATTACGCAGGTGTACGCATCAAAACAAATGTGATTCTTCCTCAGACCGTGCTTCATGAAGGCTGTGTTAACTCTTGGTGGGAATGGGAACTCTTAGACATAAAATATTGAGTTTATCAAGAAATTATGGGTTTTTTTCCTCTAAAATTCTCTTCCACTGTTGATTCTTTCCATCATTTTGGGAAATATCATGCTGAGTATGGTTCACAAATTCAGACCTCCAGGTAATATTTTCATTTCATATGTTTACAAGGCCAAAATATTATATTTTTATACACCACTGAAAATAAGTGCTTTTGGATTTTGAGAGATCTTGCCCTCTCCCATTCCATCATAGTCAGTTTTAAGTTTAATAGAATAACTATCGGTTTTCCAAATGCCATTTTCTAATGTTTTATCTTCTTAAGCATATGCTAAGCAGCTTGATTTTTCAGAGACAAAATAGGAATTCCACCTTCAAATAGCGTACCATTTAAAGTAAGGATCAGTTGCAACATTTGGATCTGGATATGTGTTTAACTTTCATATTCATCTCTATTCACTGATCCTGGATGTCTGTAAAAGGGATACATTGAATTTCGGTTTTTACAGTAAATGCACTTTTACCAAAAGGACAAAAATTAATATGTTACATTCTGGGTGCTCTGCCATATGCACCGAAGGTTGTGAAGGAAACCTACTATGTGTGATCAGCATATAACCAGCCCCAAAGAATGATGTGTTTCAGAA
Source organism: Urocolius indicus (assembly GCA_013401255.1). Lineage (NCBI taxonomy): Eukaryota > Metazoa > Chordata > Aves > Coliiformes > Coliidae > Urocolius > Urocolius indicus. The sequence continues at coordinate 17,585 of WBNH01001702.1, read as the reverse complement.
ACTATTTTTCCATTTTTGCACTTAACAAATCCTTCAGTTTTTGGTTTTTAGTGCAGATTTCTTGCATCAATGTCCGTACATGCTTAGCATGGTGTAGTTATGACACTAAGTAATTGAATTCTGCCACAGAGGACTAAAACAAAATTTCAGGGTTTTTTCCAGTGAACTTTAATAGAAAGGTAACAATTTTACTCATTGAATTACCTGTAGACTGAGGCATGCCTCAGGGAAGATTGTCAAAAATCTTGGGTTTCTTCTTAACTTGTTGAAAATGTGCTGGCAGATGATTTCTTTTGGAGCCTGCAAATTAATCTCACATTGATACCTTCTACTGTGATTTCTGTGGCACTGTCTTCACCTTCCATCCTGGCATGGCTGTGTTCTGATACATGTCACACTCATACATACAGCATGACAGTCTGACATCGTTGCCTTGCTGGTGGTCAGCCCAGTTTGTTCTGTTGAAGACATTCACAAATTGTCATAGCCCAAAGAGATCAAGAAAAGCATGTCATGTGTTCAGGGAGAAGCAATGCTTTTGTGAGTCATTCTGTTCACCAAGTTTTTCTCCTCCACATCTTATTCCAGCAGCAGTTTGTTTGGAAATACTACACGTGAATAAGGCCTAAATGTTGTTTAATGAGCAATTGACTGAAGTTGATTGATCCTTTTATGGCCTTTGAGCATATTCCCACTTTTTCCTACCCTACACTCCCTGCCTTTGAGGGACTTTGTCAACAAATGTTACCCACTCCTCCCAAATCTTACTAGTTAGAAAATGCTGTTTTCTTTAATTAAAAAACCTTGCCCAATAATTCGTTTTGCACCACTGTCCCATCTTTCCTTCAAGTATGCATTTGCTCACCTTACAGTTCTTTTGCAGGTCTTCATCTTAACTCATAATTTCTCTTGTGATACTATATCAAATGCTGTACTGCATTTCCTTTATCTGGACAATCAGTTATCAAAGAAAATTATCAGGTTAGTCTACTACAATCTACCTTTGGCAAATTTGTGTTGTGTTTTATCCCATTTTCCATTTACCTAATATACCTCTTACATTATTTTTTCCTTCAACATTTGCTGCACTTGTGCTATTGAAGCTCCTGATGTTACATCAACATCAAACAGGTGTAAGTGAGATCAGAATCAGTTTCAATACACCGTAGCACAGCCTTGCAGAAGCCTATTCATTCTCACGCCTGTGAAGTGTTAAGTTCTCATCCAGCAGACAAATAAAATATCTGTTTTTATTTTTCATTGTCATTATAGCAAAGGGCAGGTGAGCTGATTTTGAGCCTTGGCTGGTGAATGTTCACGATGATTTGCAAAAGGATTTCTGGAGATAGAATCAGAGACATCTACCTGCACATAAGAGCGCTTGGGCACTTGCATTAGTAAAACCTTAATGTATGTATCTGTAATGAAAATCTTAATTAAGAACGCAACATCATTGTCCATGAACACTATTTCTTTCTCTGTGTTTGAAGTCCTTTGTGTATTGTAGCATTTACCTGGTCCAGACAGACAGAGCCCTTGAAGAGTGTGTCTGGCAGATCTTTTCTTGATTAGTATCAACTAGCAAATGGCAAACTCTCACTCTTCTTTTGTCTCGACACTGACACTCAGAATAGTGGAGTGTAAAGCATAACTTAGAGCTTGTCTGGATTTTTTCTGTTGCTTTTCCCACTTTGTTATTATATTTATGGGTTTCAAATTCCAGTAACTTTGATTAGAACTGAATCATGTGGCTCAAAGAGTTGCCAAAACGTGCACAAACACCCAATAGTGTGTCTTTTCCTTTAGAAATGATAGACTTGCCTAGGTTGTGTTCTGTATGCACAAAAAGTATGCTAATGGGATGTGAAGCCTGAGATTTTAATCTCCCTAAACTCAGGAAATTTAGAGTTAAGGTTCCCACAGCAACCTTACCTTTGCCCCTTACTTTCAATAAGGTTTCTTCCTGTATGATCCCTAGCTGTAGGCTTGACAAAGCAGATAGTACGGGTAGAAGACAGTGCAATGGGTGGGAACTGATGAGGCTTTTTTTTCCCTGTAAGTGCATTCCAGTGACATTTGGCTTGTTGAGCACCTCCTCTACGATTGATGTGGTTTGTAACACATCAGAACACCTCTCAAGGTGAGTTTTAGGTGTATTGAAAAAAGCACAGGTAGTGTAAGGGTGTATACATGTGCACACACATTTCCCTGTGTGAAAGCCCATCCAAGTTGTATCTTTTGCTTTCAGGTAGGTCTGACTGTCTTCTGAGATTCTCTGCCATGTCACTGACATTGATAGATTATGTGGAAATCACACCTGCACAGTAGAAGGATACACCCCGCAAAGGCAAGAGCGGGAGGTACTGCTATTTAGTTTGGGTGAAAAACAGCTATGGAGTGTGCAAATCAGCACGTTTGAGCTACACATACAGTGACTTTTGCAGAAATGTTACATCTTTAGAAAGAGCTCTTCCAGCCTGATGAAAGAGTTCTTGCTGAGGCCAGTGGTTCGTGTAGGTCATAAAAGCCACAAACGCCTCTACATCGTTGTATAAAAAGTAGTTTTTCTTTTCCTTTGTCTTTTTGTTTTTTTACTGGTCATTTACAGAGTTGAGTATCTAGAGCTAGAAAACTGTGACTAGCCCAATGTCTGGGAGAATCTTTAAGAAAAGAAAGATATTTTAATATTCTAATAAACTTGTTTCAAAACCAAACGGTTTCGAACATGGCAGTGCTGCTACTTCTCTTTCAGGACTATGTACGTGTCAAGTTTGATGTTTTAAAACAAAGCTGTGTTATAATTATACAACCGTGTTTAAGAATTTTAAAAAAGGCTTATGGAAAACCTAACAGCTGGAAACTGTTTTTTACATACTTGGATGACTCAAAAGCAGCTGAATGGGTTTTTGCTAAGCTTTACCAAAAATGTCGTTTCTGGATTGAGACAAGGCATGAGAAATATCTGCAGAAAAGGTAACAGTTTCAGAAAGGTATAAGCAAATATAGACAGAGATTATTTAATTCATTAGCTTCCACTGTACAATCCTGAATGTAATGCTATAAAAGTGAAAGAATTCATATTTATATAGTTTTTCCAAAATGTACTAGACTTTAAGGAACTGGGCTTCGTAGCTGTGAGTTAATAAAATATTAATATTTATATTTCATTGGAATATCACACATTCAAACAGGAAAACAAAGACACAGAGAAAGGTTCAGGGCTTGCCAGAGTTTACACAGAAAGAGAAGATGACCGTGTTTAGCACCCCATGCCTTTGGATCGCTCAACTTGTACAGTGTGGCTGTGCTCACAGGCATGCTCAGCATTGGGGCGCTCCCAGCTTGTCTTTGTCTCTGACTCTCATTTCAGGTACACCCAGCTTGCAGGTGAAGAGCCTTGCTCACACACCTCTGCTGGGCTCAGGTACCCAACTCTCCCTTCTTTCTGTGTCCCACTTCAGCCCCAAAAGCAAAGTTTGCAAATTCTGCCTTACTCTGGTCACGAAGCCTAACTACATTCAAGTACCATTCCCCGTTACAAGTGTGCATACGCTCCTCCTTCTACCCCAGTGCTCCCAAGGGCTGTCACCAGAGACCTATTCTGAGGTCTTATTCAGGGCTGGTCCAATCTATAATTTGGTAACAATCATTTTACTGTTTGAAACTTCAGTCAGTGAATAAATACAATTTTACTGCTGCTTAGTTTGGATGTTGAGCTGTATTGGAGGAAACTGCTCTTCTTTCATACTGAATTTTGTTTCAGGGTGGTGTGTGTGAAAAATAACACAAATAGGGGTATTTTTGGATGATCATACTGAACAGTCTCAAGAAGAAAAGTACAGTATGGTGAAGGGAAATCTGTTCATAGTAAAAGCAATATGAGCTTGTGGTTTGCTCATGGGACCAAGACATGAATTTTCACTTTAACCTTAGCTGTGAAACTCCCTCTGATGCTGAGGAAATCGCTTGATCTCTCATTGTTGCACCTTAGTTTCTTCCTCTCTGTATTAGTGACAACCATGATCCAGCTCACCAGAATATCTTTCCTCTTCAAGTTTATTATCAGAGATTTCATAGAGATGCTTTTCCAACCTAACAACGTTCAGAGTGCCGTTGTCTTACTTTTCCAATTTAGTGGGCTTTTATGGCTTTCACTCTTTTTACCTTGGCAGAACCAACAGATCTGGGAGGGAGAGCAAGAGTTGTGCATTCTGCAGGAGATTTTCAGTAGCAACCCCAGGTTAAAAACTCAGTGCTGGTATCTCAGTGGGCCATAAATACAATTTCATTTTCTAAGCACAGCTGATCTCAGCTCCTTGAGAAATGGTAATCATGAGACAGACTTCAGCTTGCCATTTTTGCAGGCACATTTGCAGTAGCCCCAGATTTAGTTAGATTCAATCTGTGCACCTAAACTATGGATTCACATAAAGAAAAGAGTTTCAGCACCTAAATCCACAAACCCCCTCAGCAGAGCAGGTTGCTATCAATCTTTTCTCAGCTTTTTGAAAGCTTTGGATGTGTGCTCTGCATATTGACCATCTTGCTCATGAAGGGCCTCAGTTTTGTTTTCCATTTATTGTTTCCCTTTTGAGGTGTCTAGTGTTGCCAGTAGTTCTCACAAGAAGCCATCCCTGTACTCTGGCGAATCCAGAGTCACAACCTAAGCCAATCTTTAGCAGGGCATTACAAGGAAACGATGCTCTTCTCATTTTGCTAGCAGCCTCACTGCCTCAGCTTCAAAAACATTTTTCTGATCCAAAACTTCTCCACTATTGCATTTAAGTGTTTTGCAATTCCTATACAAAACTATTCAGATGCTGAGCAGTGTCATTATGCATCTCTTCCCTTCTGGTGTATCCTGTACACCAGGAAGTGCCATATTCATGGATCTTTATATCAGAGCTCACCAGTTCCATCTTTCCTGAGCCATCTTTTAGATTGTATGGTTTCTAAATATTGGTTGACTAGAGGACAATATACTGAGATGTCTGAATAGAGAAATGAGAAGAAATACTAAAAGGTAGAAGTCAGTGAGTAGGGTAGTCTGTTGGAGATAAATCTTTCCCTGGAGAGTTACCTCCCATAAAGCCCAGGACAGTTTGAATGTAACAGAATCGTAGGCTGACGATTCTCCACTTTCCACAACAGACCTTTAAATGCAATTGCATTTGAACACTGACTGAAGTAGCTGAAACAGACTGAAACTTAGCAAGCAATCTTAGAAAGAAAGTTATTTCCTATTACAGTCCATACAAGAATTGGCATCATTTAAATAGCACAGGTGCATATGGGAGGCATTTAGGAAGCAACAGAAGCTTTGCAGAATCCTTGTGGCTCCCACTCCACTTCCAGGCTTTTTTTCTTCAGCATAGCTGCCTTTGGAGGACTGCATCTTGAGCAGTCACCCTTTTTGGCTGAAAATTTTCAGACAAGGCTTTTGCCTGATTGAAACAGCATAATTGGTTTGGCTGTTCTGGCATGAGAGGCAAGGCAGAATGTACAGCCTCTCCATGTTAAACAATGTAACCATTTTATAGCCCACTTTGCACAAATAGAGCCCTGGAGGTAGGAGACACAGGCTGCAAGGAGAAGCAATGCGATCTCTTGCAAGTCTTCAACAGCAACGTGACCCTTTGGTACTACATCTGCACCAAGTTTTGTTGTGCTTGCATGGCGAGGTTGTGCTAGCTATGTCTGTGTGGCCCACCTGCATGTACGTGCTATTTGTGAACTTCTCTCCGAGCCCAATTACAGTTTGCCCCCTGGGATTTAGCAGAGTTTTGCAATCTTGGAGAGAGGTCTGGCTTGTCAGATGTATCCTTAAATGAAATTAGTTTGTATTGCAACAGGATTGGTGGGAGGATCAAAGTGTTGGTATAAAGTAAAAGGAGTTAGTTATTTGGCTTCTGTCTACTGAAATGTTTATATTTCTCTCCATTGTTTTTTCATTAGAATATTAATCTTAAGGCATTGAGTTCTTCAGTAGTGCGCAACATATCATTCCAAAATGGTTATTAAAGATAGGATTGCCTCCTTAGTTACTGAGAGCACAGGTTGATATTACTTGTACAAAGGGTCTCAGAAACTGTGAGTTTTTTTAATGTCGAATAGCATTTATTTTTAAAATCACAGAGGCATGCACCTAAACAATGCAATATATCAGATAATTCTAGCTTACCCTGAAAAGCCTGTGGTCAGCTAGAAATTTGGCAGATTGTCTGTCAGGTCAGGAAGCAGTTCTGGTTTACAAATTTAAAAGCCAAAATCTGTTTTAGTATTTCTTAAATGTCAAAACAACCCTCTGACCTTGAAAATCGCTTTCTCTGTATACTTTTTTTGTGTGTTTTTAAGTAAAAAACAGGCCTTTTTCTTAGTGAAATATTGTAGCCTGCTAGTCATCAAATCTGTGAATTTAGAGAAGGGAAAGTGACATTAACTCAGCTTTTCTTTCCCTTTGCCAATGCAAGAACGGGCGTCATTCGTATCAGTGGCAGCTGGAGGGAAAAAGACTTGCTAACCTTTTAACTATGCTTCCAGTTTATTTCCATAATGTACACTGTATCCTCTCAACTGCTCAATCCTCTGTCAGCAGCGTTTCAGACCTCATAATAATGCGTGGGAGGATAAGTTTCTCTGCTGCGTATCAGAAGTGACCTCCAGAGCCTCGATTTTGGTCTGTCCCCATCTAAGCACTGCAGGAAAGTAAAGGCTGTATTTAGTGCAGCTGGCCAGTTGTACACTTCTGTAACCCAAACTGATCATTCCTGACCCTTAATATGATCAGATGAACTTAAATATGACATTTGAGCAGCCCGTTTAGTTTACATTTCTCTAGTATTTTCCTTTTCTGTAAAGTCATTTTGCCAGTTCTGAATGTTTGGTGCTTTTCCCTCCTCTGATAATATGCCCTTCCTCCATCACTTCTTCATGTACCTCTTCTTCGCACCCTTGCTTTTCCTTTTTAGAAAGCAGACATCTGCATGGTACCCTGTTTCCAGCAGAGCAGAAGCAGCCTGTGGTTCTCACTGTGAATGAGAAGTAATATGGGAGGGAGCAGTCTGAAGCCCTTCCCACTCCCCTGGCAGGGAAGCACAACACAACCTCAGAACTTCTTACAATGAGAGCTCGGGACCTCTTCTGCCTCAACTATCCATAGGATAGAAGAGAATTAGAATCATTATGGTTGGAAAAGACTCTTTAAGATCAAGTCCAACCAATGTCTAGTATCTAATGTCCCTCTATTCTCCAAGACTTTCTGCCCAAGGACTTTCAATTATCATGTAATTTTTAGTGACTTGACTTTCCCTGGATTTCTGTAAAGTAAGGAGGTCGTATTTTCAGCACTTAGCTGCAGAGGAAACTGAGGCATAGGATGAATCACTTCTTGATTTAACAGAACACTGGCCACAAATTTCTTTTAATTTATGGGTCATTTTAAGATAATTTTAGAGATAAATCATTTGAAATTACTAATTGACTGCTGAAAAGCATCTTTAAAAGAACTGCATGGTCTTTATAACAATGAAATAATTAGGTACCATTGTTAGGTAGAGATGGGGAAACCAAGGCATAGCATTTGCTCAAGGTCATACAACTTGAGAGCTGCCATTCACAGAGTTAAGCAGCTTTCTTTTCATATTCTTTCATGGTTACATTCATTGCTTTCTCCTCATAGTTTAACACTTAAAAGATTGAACAAGACACTTTTGGAGAAGAGATTAAATTTGGAGGTGTTAGCTGTAGTGTTCCAAGGTGATGGTTATTCAGCCAGTTTACAATGTAGTATTATAAATTATTAAGCGTATTAAAATGTTAAAAAGTAGTACTTGCTCAGTGATATGGCAGCTTAATACAGAACAAACACCTACAACTGATCTGTAGTTAAATTATTTAATCTAGAACTAATCTACCGTTCAAGACCAGTTTTGAAATAGTTCTATCACTGAAAATAATTCATTGTTCAAACCCATAGGGCTACATCCAGTGGTGACCTGCATGATAGGAGGGAATTACACATCAGATATCTGTGGGAAAATAAGTAACAAAATAATACATGTTGCCCTGGCATTCTCTCATCCTGGCCGGTATCAGACACTTGTGTTGGTAGGACTCTTTGCTGTGCTGGCTTTGCCTCCCTCCAGCATTTGAGTTCCAGCAATTTTACAACCGTCTCACAAGGAAAGTTGGTACTGGTTCATGTTTTCTTTGCCCTGCATCCGTTTACACCCATTCTGTGACCTGGCGGCCAGTCCCAACGAAGACATTGGACCCTGCCTCTGGGGAGGGGAGCTGCTTGCCAAAGCACTCCCAGTGACCTCAGTCAAATTGCTGCTGATTCACCCTGATGTAAATATAAGCAGATCTCAGGCCAATAGACCTCAACGATGAGGTATTTCCAGCAGTCTGTTTCAGGAAACATAGCGAGCCCCTTTGAAGAAAAGAAAAAAAAAAATTAAAAAATCTTTCTTTGCCTCCCTCTTTCCAAATGCTTCCACAAAACAACGTGGGGGAGATGAGGAGAAGAGCACATGTTTACCACGAAAGCTGAAGAAAATAAATTCCCCCCACCACTACAAATGAAAACAAGATGGAGCCCTGGAGCCCCACCTGCTGACTTGAAGAAACCTGTGAGAAGAAAAGGAAGATGCCTGGTCCTGTGCCAGGCATTCAGTGCTGGGCTTGTAGCACTTAGATGTGGCACTTAAAGCTCTAGGGGACCTGGAGCCAGCTTACAAATGAAACAAAAACTCTAAGGAAAAGGAGCCTCTTTAACAGCATGTGGAGCTGGTCTGCAATGGCCTCAGGAAATCCCCCTGGCTAGACAGGGCCTTTTTATCCACTACATTGCTCTGACTCAGAAATCTCAGCTAACCTCCTTGACCAGAAACTGAGTGTGCATGTAGTCTGCAGTGTAGGGCTTTGCAGTTTTCTTATTCTCAGTTAATCATTTCTCACCTCCCTCTCTGAAGAAGCCTGCTGTATCTTTCTTTACTGTCTCATTAAAAAGAGAGCCCAATGCTGCAAGCACATGACGTGTCATTGGGCTTCCCACCGTCCTTCCTTTGTGGTCAGATCCTTAACCGATGTAAGCTGGCCTAGGACTGTTGATTTGAGTTGGGATTTTCACGGGTTGAACACTTGGCCCTTTGATTCCCAGAGAACTACTTGTTTTTAATAGCCCAATGAGTGACGCTACTTTTTTTCAGGCTCAGGACCATCTACAAGTGAATGCTTGCGTATTAATTACAACAAAGAGCAAATCTACTTGACATTTGATTTTGTTTTTCTTGTTTCCTTGCAAGCTTGAAAATGAGCTGCTTTTGCCAAAAAAAAAAATCGAAATGCATTTCACACCTTTTTTTTTAAACTTGAAATAGGCCCCTTGAAAGAACTGACATGTTAAACACCAGGAAGAAAATGATTATTTGGACATATGGCTCCTCTTCCTGAACTTTGCAGAGAGGTTAGATAACGCTCTTTCACGTCTTACAAGACTAGACTCCTGCTACATTACTAACATATTCTTATATAACAATCCAGCACTGATGTTACTTTATCTAGTCCCAGTAATGCAAGACTCATTTATGGTTTGGTCAATTATGTAGGATTTGGGAGGTTTTATAGATTATCTTCTAATTTGTTCTTTTTCATTACTCTGTCTTGAAGTAGAATATAGAACAGAGTTATACCCCAAAAATGTGGCTCTATCTTTTGGAAGGCTCTTGCATTGTGTGGATTATTTCTATTAAACACTGCATGATTAATACAAAAGTAAAAAGAAATTTTAAAACTCCACTCTTAAATGAAGACAGACTCATCCAAACCCAGCCATTTACTTTTCAGATAAGGCTGTTTCATAAAGTGAAAAATTTTTAAGAATTAAAGCTGTCAAACCATCTGAGATAAGGAAATTTCACAGAAAGATTGTCATTAGCTTTGTCACAACTGATGTAAGCAGTCTTGTAAGCTCTACAGGTACTGGCAGAATGCATAGCCATATAGGTGAGCTGGTCAGGAAACACCAACACGCCATGGTGAAAACATTTGAAATTTTGGAGTATGAAAATGAAACTTGATGAAGTTTTTTCATAAAGAAGCATGTTTTCAAAAGACCCACCTCAACAGAGCTAATGGTTCAAAGGACAAGTCTTCTCCAGTGATTGAGAGAGCACATGAGTCTGTCTCCTTCCAGGTCTTCCTCGTCACACCTTTGCTCATCAGACTTTAGAGTCAATCTCTTTCTCTGCCTTCAAACTAGAGTTTGTATCCTGTACCCAAGAAACTTCCCTAATAATATTTTCATTAAAAACCATGTTTACCACAAGTTACGTCATGTTCAGTGACAGAACTTTGCAGTGGAAAATTGTGGAATCACAGAATCCTAGAATAATAAAAGCCAGGAATTATTTCCTTAAGTCATGTTGGTCCAGTCCTCACCTCTGCTCAAAGCACAGCTTTGACAGGACTAGCTTGCTTTTTTTAACCAGCTTGTTTTTGTGTGCTTATATGCCTTTCTATGTACCCATTTTGTAAGTATTTACATTCTACTGATTTTTTCAATAACCTTCTTTCTAAAACTTGAGATTTTCAGAATAATTTTAGGTTTTCTCATGGATAAACAGAAGCTCTTGATCAGAAGCTGTCCTGCATGGTGCAACTGTATGGCCACTGCAACAGATTCTTGCTGTGCCTGGTTCTTTCCTTTAGTTGCAAGACTACTTTGTTTATTGACAGTGGGCTGCAGGGGCTCAAGTATGTCCCTTAAGTCATAAATTAATGCTATAATCAAAGACTGGCATTGACTACGCTTAGAATGAACCTTGTTCCTGCACAGAGGGGGGACTTCAATTCTGCTACCCTGCATTTATCACTTCTCTCTGTTGCACACAGGATGTTCAACTAGATGGAGCCATGGTCTAATATGATGTGGCAGCTCTTAGATTTTTATCTTTTAAGTGCTTTACTTCCATGAATTAATTCTGAAAACACTCTTGTGACGTTAGTCATTGTTACGATTCCCATTTTAGAGACCCTGTGTCTAATTCTTAATTATACTAATTCTTCCGTATGCTGGTGAGGTTGCAGATCTGTGAAAGGGTCTCCCAACACAGGGAGATGGATTGCAGAAATGTCAATGGCAAACTGAGAGTTCATTGCCCTATAGCAATTCTCTGTTTCTCTAAAGTTGGAGAGAAATATTGGAAGACAAGTATAAAAGAGGCTCTGTTGATTTGTACTAGGGGCTACGCAGGAGCTGCATGGCTCAAGCCCTTAAGACGTGTTGTATTGGCCAAAATGAAATTATTAAGGTTGTTGACACTTACTTCAGTGTGGCCACAATCTCATCAAAATACTTCTGCTGCCCCATCTTTTCCTTTTATCAGAATACATTATCAGACAACTGACACTGTCTAGCCCCCCCCCCCCCCCAAAAAAAAAAAACCACACAGAGAATGAGAAGCAGCAAACTTGAGGGGCAGAGGAAGAGACTGAGGCTTGCCAAAGAATGAGTAGCAAGCCATTTTAAAAGTAGTCATTACGTGCTGAAACCAGAAGGATCTTCTGTCTTTCCATATGATAAAACTAACAGTGAAAATGTATTGCAAGATAATTAGGAGCAAACGGGCAGGAAGAATGAGTGATGCTCTCCTCTTCATTTCCTGAGCCAGTCTTGTTGCAGTCACCTTGCAAGCTGCAACTGCGTCTGGAGACAGTGGAGGTGTAGATCAACCCTATCTGCCTCTTCTTTCCTCATGGCTTTACCCAGCTCAAGGACATGATGGACAATCATATCTGCTGCAGAAAAGAGGCAGAACTCTACACCCTTCTCTGACTCTTTGGCTTCTCACTCTATTTATATCCAAGTCTAAGAGAGAAAGTGGTATGTGCAGAGCAGAGACCCTTGCAGCTGTCTCTGAGGCAAAACTAATGGTTGGACAGAGAAGCCAGAAGCCCTCAGTGGAGTGATTTTGGTGGGAGTTTCATGAATTTGGCATGCTGAGGCTGTGTAACTCCCCAGACTGCTAGCAGTACAGTTGTTCTTACGAAGGTTTTGTCCTGAATGAGAAAAATGAAAATAGTTGCATTATTTTACTCAGCCCTGAGCCTTGGAAAAGCCTACAGAAACAAGACATCTTTAGATAAGAAAGTCTGGAGGCAGAGGCACAATACATGTCACCTCCGAGTGCGGGAAATAAGATTTGTGAACGTGTGGCAGGACCAAAGTTAGCAAGAGGGATATATAGCATGTTTCACATCAGCATTTAGAACAGAAGTGAGGCAGACGTCCACTTTAAAGTTCTTCAAATCAAAATTATAATTGTCTTCCCGTGAACGTGTGAGAGAAAATTAAGCCTCCTGACACCCTGAGATACTTACGCTTCTTTCCAGAGTGATAGAATAAAATAGAACAGAACAGGGTAGAATGGACTGAATATAACACACAGTACAGAGATGCAATCTAGTAACAGCAGTATGGATCATGATAGAGGGCAGAGAGAGTCAATGTTTTCGGAGTTTAAAAGTCTTCTGAGGCCTTCACAAGAAGTACCCTATAAAAGTATAGAAAACATGTCACCTGCAGAAGTCACCTCCTAGTTTATCTGCTTTTGAACCATTCATCAGATTTCCTTAATTTGCCGTGAAAAATGCACTTTCAAAATGTTAGTTTTTGACCCGATGCAGCTGAAAAGGTAGGACAAGAGTCTTGCTCTTCTGTGTTCCCGACCAGATGTTTTATAGAGTTCCCCTAGGTTGCACTGTTGCCTTTCCAGTGAAGGCAGGGGATTGCACTGGTGCCCATGAGGGAGGACATGGCTCAATTTTCAGCTTCTTATTCCTGGCAATTGTGTTGGGGGGGAAGTACTTTATAGCCCAATTTGTAATTTTTTTCTTTTTTTTTTTTTTTTTATTTAAAAAAAAAAAAAAGAGAGAGGGTCTTCCACAAAAAGAAGCCATTACATTTGGATTGTCTTAGAGGGAAGAAGTATGGAGCCCCTCTCATGTTTCAATTTACATTTCCGGATTGTCAGCAAATCTCTGAAAGGAGCTGCCTTGGGAACTGCACAGTGTGAGTAAAAGGTGCTTCAGGAACCAGCCCTGGACATTTGATACAGTTTTATAGGGATGCTGAGGGAGTGCTAGTTCTGGTAATCAGAGCAATGGGAAATAAGCTTCAAATTGAATATATGACAGACATGAAGTAGGTTAGATGCAAGGCGTGGTACCTTTCTCACCTTAAGCATACAAAGGTGTCTCCCAAGCACAGAGGCACAAGCTAGGAATCATTTTCATACCCAGAAGATAAGCAAGGAGTACATTTCTGTAATAGGTGGACTTCCCAGTCTTTTAATCCAATTTTTTATGTACTGAGTGATAACCATATATTCATCCTCTCCAACATGCTGTGCTGGTTTACATCTCTGAACAAAAAGCAGAGACTCACAGCTGTTTATGAAGACAAGCCAATAAATCTAGAGGAATGTATTTATACAACTTATCCAGAGATTACATAGTTAAACACCGCTTTTTCAGGTAGACAGAGATCCTTCATAGCAAAGGAAAGGAATTCCTCTCTGTGCCACTCAGATCTCTTGATTTTCCATTAATGTCAGCGTGTCAGCTGTACTGTTACAAGTTGCTCTGCAGAATACTTTATATACATTAAAAGAGCAAGTACTCTGCCATTTCCAGGTCCCACGGCAGACTGCTGTTGTTTTATTTTGCTTTTGGGTGGCATTAGGTGATGCATGTAGCAGTCAGAAAATGAGAAGCAGTTGTGGTGACTTTTCATAAGTCCTGCCATTTGCCAGTGGCAAATCCAGGTAGAGTTCTCCTAAAAATCTGTTCTGTTTCTGTAGCCACACTTTCTTCCTGTAAAGTAGGGGTATTGTACATATAAGCTTGAAAGCTTACTACAGCAATAGTTACCTTTTCCATAGCAAACAGCAAACTTTATTCAGCTGATCAGACTGATATTTCAATTCTCATTTCCTTGGTTAAACGTCCCTGATAGATGCAATAATTTATATGAAGGAAGAGCAAGCAACAAGGTGAGATGCAAAGAGAGAAATCACTGTCATCATGGACCTAAATTAAAATCTGAGATAAAATCTCAGGAGGGGAAGGTGATGTACATTGTTTGGAACTGCTCTTGGGCTTTTGCTTTTAGACTCCAGGTCTATCTGCTCTTGGTTGATACTTAGGTAGAAATCAGGAGGTCTTTGACTTGTGTAGCTTCTAGTAGAAGGGGACCTACTGAGAGCAGGACATAACGCTTTCTGCATTAAACTCTATAGGAGATTTGGGGACTGCCATATCAGGAACACATGCTAATAAAATATATGCCACATAGTAAAAACTCACCTGGGTGAAATGCTGCTCCTTCTGATATCAATGGAAATTTCCTTTTGACCAGGGGTTGCTATGGCAGCAAGCACTGGAAATGAGAACAAGGACATTTTGATATGTCTACACTGTGGATTGCAAATTATGATACCCGAGTTAGTTTTAAACGGTCTTGCAAGAAGTGGTCTAGTTAAGACAGCCTGGAATGCCACGCGGCCTAATTTACCATGCTAAGCAGCTTGCTTTCCTCTGTGCTCTTGGGTCCATTCATGTCTGGGGTGGAGAAGAGGAGTGCAGGTGTTTGAGGAGATGCTCATTTTAGGGCAATAGCATGAGGAACAGACTATGATAAGGAGTAGTGTGGGGAGTGAGAAATAGCATGAGAGAGAGCAAGCTAGAAAACAGGAGGAACAGCAACCCATGTAGGCAACTGGATGGAGAGGATGGAAACAAAACCCACAGCAGCAGAAAGGATGCAGGTTTGGGGGTTCTGGGACCAAAAGGTCTCTTCCCATAACAATGCACTTTGCTCTGCTCCTTGGAAGTCAGCCTAGGGTTTCTGACTCTCAGCATTTCTGTTGTCAGGAAGACATGGTTAACCTCCTGAGTGAAGTGCCTTCGTGCTCTTCCAGTGGTTGATATCCTCGTAAGTGAGCACTGTTTTCCTCGTGCTGCTGATGATGCTGCCAGCTGAAGTGGTGAAGTTCTGTATTACAGCCTCACAGGTGCTAACCCGCCTCAGCATCGTCAGCAGCGTCACGGAATAGCACTCCATGTTTACGTTGGCTTTAAAAGAAAACGCTGAGAAATGATATTGAAAGGTGTTACTGTAATCTTAATGTTACTAAGTCAAGCACTTAGAAGTTAGGAAATGCCACAGTTAATGTTGTCTGTGCAACCTGTCCTGAGGGCCCTGTGTACCGTTACCGTAGCCTGTAATTACATGGCTGCACACTGTTTCTTCCACTGAACCCCTCACCAAGTGATCAGGTTCTCTGTATATTTCATTAGAAACATAGTCCAGAGGTGTTTCGCACCCTGCTGGATTATTAGTTTGGTACTGACCCAGGGAAAAGAAAACTACTTGTCTGTGTCTGTGCTCTACGAAATCTCCTCATCTGGAAAGGAGTTGAGGCCTTTGATGGCACTATATTTCTCCGAAATCTCCTATTCTGTTCTTTGGTAGCATCTTACCTCCCATAATCCTATACTATTTCAAATGGGGGCTATCTATATTCTGAGGAGGCTGGGGAGATGACTCATAAAATGGCATTCAACAGACCTCATTAAGTCCAGTGTCCCATTTGTTTCTGCAGTACATCCCTCTCCTATTGACTCTGGTCAGTTTTTCCTGTAATCTGTGCTGAGTCAGCAGGCTCCAACAGGTTGATATGCAGATGGGATACAGCCACCCAGAACACGGCATTTTAAAAGGTGTAAAAGGGCAGGAACTCACCTTTTCCCATAGCAGAGGGTGATAGAAGGAATGAATAATATTCATACCTTCAAAAACCTCTCCAGTAATGGCAAAACATGTAAAAACTGGTGCTGGCTTTGCCTAGAGATGCATGTAGAAAAGATCATGAAATTAAGATAGAGAAGTTTGTAGAGCTTCTGTCTGTCTTTCCTTTCTTCATTCCTTAAGTGTTTGTACCCAAAATGCAAAGTAAGAGGGGAATCCCAGTGCTCCCTCTCAAAGGCCAGCAGTCAGCTGCCTGGTGAATTCCTTCTCTGCTTTCTTCCCATGCTTTTGAGCAATGCTTGCAGGTTAGCTGTGCCCATTTAAAAGTTTATATACAGCAGATGTTCACGGAGCTGATCAGGAATTACAGATTTACCGCTGTAGCTGCAGCTCTATAGGTAATACAGAGAATGTATTTAAAACACATAGAATATACTCACCTCACAATAAATTCACACACCCCCTCACCTTGCTGCAGGGGATGTCAGAGCCCTTGTGCCCTGTCCCAAGCATCTGATAAGGGAAAGTTTTGAATGGGCAGTGGGGGTGATATTGAGGGGCTAAATGCACTGACAGCTCTCTCTCTCACGGCAGCTTGTTACCCACTGCCTTCCCTCTCGGGACAAGGACAGGCCACCTGCCCCACACCTTTTTAGAAGCAGACTTTGTACAAGTGCCATAAATCTGCACCTTGCCCACCACATAGCGCTGCTGCTGTCTTGGTTGTCTCTGGGATTCATCCATTTCAACTGCACTTCATTTTGCAGCCCAGGGTAGAAGGAATGAGATTACTCTGGCACCTATTTTGGGATATAAGTTCTTCACCCCCCCAGCACTTGGGACTTTTCTATCCCAGTACCCAGCGTTGCCTTTTTACAGCACCTCTGTCTGTATCCGGCAGGTACTCGATTTGTCTGTGTCTGTGCAGACATGCATGGCAAGGATGTGCTCTCAGAGCTTGTGTAGTTCCAAATTCATAACATTCCAGCAATCCATCAGGAAAATTCGACTGAAGGGCAGCATGGTCTCACTTGAAGCGAAGCAAAGTGGCAGGCAGTGCTGCGCTCCCTTCCCCACCCCGCAGGACAGGTAGTCTTGGAAGGCTGCAGGAAGACACAGGGGATTTATTTTGGCCACAGCCACGGTGGTGTGCAAAAAAAACCAAAAAAACAAAAAAAAAATCAAAAATCAAAAAACAGAGAGAAGGGATCTCCCAGCTTTTTGGAGAGGGCCTCTGTATAATGCTGTTTGAATCTGTACTTTTTTTGTTTGGTGGTAAGTTTTAATAGTTATCCTTTGAGGATATTCCCGGAGAGCTTATCTGAATACACCAACAGTCTTTTTTGTAATATTCGCATTTCCCCTTTGGTTCAGCCGAGCCCACTGACAGATCATTCAAATTCAATTGTTTTATGTCTAAGCCGAACAGCTAATTAAAGTAGGGATGATTAACCTGACTGGCAGTGTCGCTCGCTCTCCCTCGCTCTCTCACTCCCTCCCTCCCTCCCTCCCTCCTGTTCCAATCAGTCTTTTTCTCACACTCTCCCTCTCTCTCTCTCTCTGTCTTTTGCTCTACTCTGTGTGTGTGTGTGCGTGTGTGTGTGTGTGTGGTTTTTTTTTTTCCTCTCTCCTAAACGTGGTCTGCTTGCTGATGGCAGAATGGCACTCGGAGATTTGTGCATTGTGTCTGGTTTCCTACGGGCAGGCTGACCCAGTGCCTCTAGGGACTTATCAATAGACCACTCAGAAGAGACAGAGACAGGAGAAAGGAGGA
>WBNH01001701.1:55163-85208 GCA_013401255.1 Urocolius indicus | reverse complement strand
GAGCAGCCCCGTTATCCCTGTCCCCTGAGCATCCCCCGTTATCCTTGTCCCGTGAGTAGTCCTGTTATCCCTCTCCCCTGAGCGGCCCCGTTATCCCGCTCCTTCCCGAGCAGCCTGTGTCTGGGCGGGCGGAACGCGTGGCGCGGGGCTCGGGGCGCGGCCGGAGCGCGCCGGCGGGAGCGCAGCCGGAGCCGTGCCGGGGCCGGACGCGGTGCCNAGGTTCCCCTCCCTCAGCGCGCACAGGAGCGTGTCCAGGCGGGTTTGGTGGAAACCTCCAGAGCAGGAGCCTCCACACCCTCCCTGGGCAGCCCGGGCCAGGGCTCCCTCGCCTCAGCACCAAACAAGTTTCTCCCCATGTTCCAGTGGAACTCTGTGTTCCAGCTTGTGCCCGTTGCCCCGTGTGCTCTCACTGGGCACCACAGAAAAAAAAAAAGGGTCAACCCACCCCCTTGAAATTAATCTTCTAGGTACTTACAAGTGTTAACGAAGTGCTACCTTAGTCTTTCCCAGGCTAAGCAGCCCCAGGTCCTGCAGCCTTCCTGCTGTGGATGCCCTGGCCCCTGCAAGCCTCAGGCATCTCTCCTGGAGGAGGTGTCCTCAGAGCTGGGCCGAGCAGCCTCGGTGCTGCAGGCACTGAGGGCCCTGGGCTGGAGCTGGAGTGCCTTAAGGAGGGGGCTGGGTAGCAGAGCTCCCCCCGGGCTCAGCCAGAGCAGCTGCCCAGTGCCTTGCTGCTTCTGGAGGCTTTGGGCTGTTGTCAATGATGGGAAGGAAAAATAGCACACGTGGTAAGCTCCTGGGGTTGTGCCCTTCCCTGCTGCAAAGGGACACAGCTACTTTCTTCTCTTTAATTGCTGTGTCAGGCATGAGTTGGACTGTTTTGCAAAGAAGGAGTTTTCGAAGTACTTTCACACGCATGAGCTTCAGGTTACGTGTGTCTCTAAGACTCAGCAAGAGCAAGAGAGGAAAACCTTGTGTTTTTCTGGAGCTGAGTGCGACTGACTGGGTGTAAGGAAGAGCCCTTGCTCAGGAGCAGCTGCTCTCCCTGTGATCTCTCCCTCTGAACTGGCTCCCTTCCCGCTCCATCCCTGCACCTGCACTCCCTCCAGCTTTGCTCCTTTTCCTCAGCAATTTCTTTTTTGTTATTTCCCTTGAATCTGACTTTTTCAGCAGGATACCAGCAGGTTTGCTCTCACTGCCCAAAGTTGCAAAGGGTTACAGGACACCTGGGGGGTGTGTTTGTGTGTGTGTGTGTGTGTGTGTGTGTGTGTGTGCGTTTGTGTGTGTGTTTACATGGCAGTGCTTAAGACATTGAGCTCCACAGAGTTTCTTTTGAGGAAAGTTCTTGTTTCCAGAAGTGAATTACCAGTCTGTTTCTGTGAATCAAGCAGCTGTTGTGTCTGTGTCTCTCCAGCCACCGAGTACCACCTCGGCCTGCTGAAGGCAAAGCTCGCCAAATACCGAGCTCAGCTGCTGGAACCCTCCAAATCCTCAGCTGCCAAGGGAGAAGGCTTCGATGTGATGAAATCTGGAGATGCCCGGGTGGCACTGATCGGTTTCCCTTCTGTGGGTAAGGTCAGTGAGTGGCTGTATCAACCACCTGCCCCCTGTGCTTCCAGTCTGTGCTTTGCGTGGGCTGTGAAGCCCACGTCCATCTCCTCTTCCTATTCCCCCCACCTTGCCATGAGTTAACAGAAGGTTATTGTGAGCTGAGGGTTCGAGCCAGGGGAACAACCCCAGGGGAACAACCCCTCCTCATCATGTGTATGGGGACAGCCTGAAGCTGGGGCTTGCCCAGCCATAGCACTGCTGGGAAAACAAGTGAGAGGACGGGATTTAGCTTTGCTCAGCCAAAGTGCTGCCTGTCCCATCGCTGCTTCAGGCCACAACATGACTTCTAAAAGCTGAGGGGCACTTTGGTGCTACTTGTGTTGCTGTGTCTCTCTGGTGACGCTGATCTCTTGCATTTCAGTCCACGTTTTTGAGTTTAATGACCTCAACTGCCAGTGAAGCTGCCTCTTACGAGTTCACAACCCTGACATGTATCCCAGGAGTCATAGAAGTAAGTGGGGCTCTCCTCCCTCTGGCACAACANACCCTCCCTGGGCAGCCCGGGCCAGGGCTCCCTCGCCTCAGCACCAAACAAGTTTCTCCCCATGTTCCAGTGGAACTCTGTGTTCCAGCTTGTGCCCGTTGCCCCGTGTGCTCTCACTGGGCACCACAGAAAAAAAAAAAGGGTCAACCCACCCCCTTGAAATTAATCTTCTAGGTACTTACAAGTGTTAACGAAGTGCTACCTTAGTCTTTCCCAGGCTAAGCAGCCCCAGGTCCTGCAGCCTTCCTGCTGTGGATGCCCTGGCCCCTGCAAGCCTCAGGCNGCGCGGGGCCGCCCCCACCCCCGGCACCGACCCGCGGCACCCGCGTGGCGGCTGGGAACGGGCCTCCGCAGCCCATCCAGCACAACCCCTGATAAAGCAGGTTCCCCTCCCTCAGCGCGCACAGGAGCGTGTCCAGGCGGGTTTGGTGGAAACCTCCAGAGCAGGAGCCTCCACACCCTCCCTGGGCAGCCCGGGCCAGGGCTCCCTCGCCTCAGCACCAAACAAGTTTCTCCCCATGTTCCAGTGGAACTCTGTGTTCCAGCTTGTGCCCGTTGCCCCGTGTGCTCTCACTGGGCACCACAGAAAAAAAAAAAGGGTCAACCCACCCCCTTGAAATTAATCTTCTAGGTACTTACAAGTGTTAACGAAGTGCTACCTTAGTCTTTCCCAGGCTAAGCAGCCCCAGGTCCTGCAGCCTTCCTGCTGTGGATGCCCTGGCCCCTGCAAGCCTCAGGCATCTCTCCTGGAGGAGGTGTCCTCAGAGCTGGGCCGAGCAGCCTCGGTGCTGCAGGCACTGAGGGCCCTGGGCTGGAGCTGGAGTGCCTTAAGGAGGGGGCTGGGTAGCAGAGCTCCCCCCGGGCTCAGCCAGAGCAGCTGCCCAGTGCCTTGCTGCTTCTGGAGGCTTTGGGCTGTTGTCAATGATGGGAAGGAAAAATAGCACACGTGGTAAGCTCCTGGGGTTGTGCCCTTCCCTGCTGCAAAGGGACACAGCTACTTTCTTCTCTTTAATTGCTGTGTCAGGCATGAGTTGGACTGTTTTGCAAAGAAGGAGTTTTCGAAGTACTTTCACACGCATGAGCTTCAGGTTACGTGTGTCTCTAAGACTCAGCAAGAGCAAGAGAGGAAAACCTTGTGTTTTTCTGGAGCTGAGTGCGACTGACTGGGTGTAAGGAAGAGCCCTTGCTCAGGAGCAGCTGCTCTCCCTGTGATCTCTCCCTCTGAACTGGCTCCCTTCCCGCTCCATCCCTGCACCTGCACTCCCTCCAGCTTTGCTCCTTTTCCTCAGCAATTTCTTTTTTGTTATTTCCCTTGAATCTGACTTTTTCAGCAGGATACCAGCAGGTTTGCTCTCACTGCCCAAAGTTGCAAAGGGTTACAGGACACCTGGGGGGTGTGTTTGTGTGTGTGTGTGTGTGTGTGTGTGTGTGTGTGCGTGTGTGTGTGTGTTTACATGGCAGTGCTTAAGACATTGAGCTCCACAGAGTTTCTTTTGAGGAAAGTTCTTGTTTCCAGAAGTGAATTACCAGTCTGTTTCTGTGAATCAAGCAGCTGTTGTGTCTGTGTCTCTCCAGCCACCGAGTACCACCTCGGCCTGCTGAAGGCAAAGCTCGCCAAATACCGAGCTCAGCTGCTGGAACCCTCCAAATCCTCAGCTGCCAAGGGAGAAGGCTTCGATGTGATGAAATCTGGAGATGCCCGGGTGGCACTGATCGGTTTCCCTTCTGTGGGTAAGGTCAGTGAGTGGCTGTATCAACCACCTGCCCCCTGTGCTTCCAGTCTGTGCTTTGCGTGGGCTGTGAAGCCCACGTCCATCTCCTCTTCCTATTCCCCCCACCTTGCCATGAGTTAACAGAAGGTTATTGTGAGCTGAGGGTTCGAGCCAGGGGAACAACCCCAGGGGAACAACCCCTCCTCATCATGTGTGTGGGGACAGCCTGAAGCTGGGGCTTGCCCAGCCATAGCACTGCTGGGAAAACAAGTGAGAGGACGGGATTTAGCTTTGCTCAGCCAAAGTGCTGCCTGTCCCATCGCTGCTTCAGGCCACAACATGACTTCTAAAAGCTGAGGGGCACTTTGGTGCTACTTGTGTTGCTGTGTCTCTCTGGTGACGCTGATCTCTTGCATTTCAGTCCACGTTTTTGAGTTTAATGACCTCAACTGCCAGTGAAGCTGCCTCTTACGAGTTCACAACCCTGACATGTATCCCAGGAGTCATAGAAGTAAGTGGGGCTCTCCTCCCTCTGGCACAACAGTGCTGGTCAGAAACCCAGACATGGAAGTGTGTCTGTTTACACTGGGTACACTTGCACTGCCTCTAAGAAGCAGCAATGTCCAAAGGTCTCTGCTGGCTCCTGCTTGAAACTTCAGCAGGTCTTGAGTGCCCATGGTATCTGCAACCTGATATAGCCTTTCCCTGGGCCACCTCACTGCTCAGGTTTACCTGCCCAAGTTGGACTGACCAGTGACCCAACAGTTCACAGCTGAGTGTTTTATCCCCCCACTTGACTGGACATGTGGACAGAGTTGTTTTTAATGAAGCTTTGAAAGAGGCAATCTGCACTCTGATCAGTTTGGAAAGAAAATACAGCTCCTCCTCGTCCTTGAGGAGTTTTTGGTTAGTGGTGTTAGTGAGAAAACCTGAGTCAGAATTGACAGGGAGGTGACTGATAGTGGAAAGAACTCTGTTGGTGTTCAAATGAGCACAAATCTTGTCGTGCAGCCATGGGCTAAAGCTGATGCTGGGGAATGTGGCTGCACCAATAGCTTGAAAGCTAATGTCCCTGCAGATGTGGGGGCTGAAAGTCTCCCCTTACTTCCTGGGGCTGTAAAACCTGCAGCACATCTGGATAGTTCAGCTCCATCTTGGTAATAAAGATGGTGGCACTTGCTTGTCACTGTGCTTTCTTGTTAGACAAAGAAAGTAGAGGCCTTTCCCTTTCCCTTTCCCTTTCCCTTTCCCTTTCCCTTTCCCTTTCCCTTTCCCTTTCCCTTTCCCTTTCCTTTCTTTCCCCTCCCCTCCTCTCCTGTTGTGCTCTTTTCCTGGTGCTGTGTCAAGCTGCTGCCTTGTGATGCTCTAGTAGGTCAGGACCAAATGCAGCACAGTGTGAGGTGGCAAATGCAGCTGCTTAGGAAACCTCCACAACACAGGTTTTGCACAGCTTTGTGCAAAATTGTCCTGCTGTGTCAGGTTCATTGGGTTCTGCTGCCTGCTTGAGGCTTTCAAGGCAGCTGTGCATGAGGTGTTGGACTTTCTGTCCTTCTGTTTCCTTTTCAGTACAAAGGAGCCAATATCCAGCTGCTGGATCTGCCTGGAATCATCGAAGGAGCAGCACAAGGTGTGATTCTGTTGGCTGATCTCTGGGGTCGTGTGAAATAGGGCTTTGCCCTCAGCAGTGTGCCTGGGTGTCTGGGACATTTGCAGGTTTCCTGGGCCAATAGTTCCTGCGTTGGCTTTCCAGATTTCAGAGTCTTTGATCTTATGTGAGGCACGATTCTTATCCCTGAGCCCACAGAATGTTCTATATGTAGCAGAAAGCTGCTTTTCTGGAGGTGGGAGCCAAAGCAAGGCAGTCACTTCTCACCTCCTTGCGTGAGTGTTATCTTGCTCATCTGTTTTCTGGCGCTGAGAATATCCAAAGAAAGCTTCTAGAGAGGCGGAGGGGGAAATTACAGCTAAAGAGTAACCTCTTTTGACTAATTTCCTGAGCTCCTGCCAGTCCTCCCATGACTCCAGATTCTGCGGAGAGTTGTTGGCTTTGTCCCTCTGCTTTGTCATTGTCCTCATGGGCTGGTCATGTCAGAAGATGCCTTAGGAAACTTTGAAAGACCTCCTAGTGGTCTCTTCTTGGAGGGGCACAGCATGTTTAATGAGATCTCTCTCCTTTCTGACCAGCAGGTGTAGGTAACCCTTCTGCCCAGGGGAAGCACTGCTGTGGGGAAGCTCTCTCTGCTGTCTGTGTTACACTAGTTCACGTTCCTGTGCTGGAGCAGCAGCAGTTGTTAGGGCTTGTGCTGGATGTTAGACAGTATGAGTGGACCAGGCATGCCTGCTGAGGGCCCCCAGCAGCTGATCACAGCCCACACAGCACTGTGGGGTCTTTTTCCTTGCTTCCAAGCAGTTGTACAGGACAGGAGTGCAGCCTGTCCAAGAACTTGTGTCTGGTTTCTCTTGCTGAGGTGCAGCCATCTCCTCTCTTCTCAGGGAAGGGCAGAGGTCGGCAGGTGATAGCGGTGGCCAGGACAGCCGACGTCGTTATTATGATGCTGGATGCTACAAAGGGGGAAGTTCAGAGGTGAGTGTGTGCTGCTGGGAGTGGTGGGCCAGCTTCAGGGGTCTCACATGCCCAGAAAACACACCTGCTTCCTGAAGTGTGTCCCTTGCATGTTGAGGAAGCAGTGCTTAAGCAGTTGAGTGTGAGGTGGAGGTGATACACCGTTAGAAGCATGCCAGCTCACTTGCTTGGGCTCTCAGCTGAGGGACCGTTCCCATGGGATGGCTGTTCAGAGAAGGGAATGCCAGCCCACATTTCCACTACAGACTCTGTCCTGTATTAGCTGTGGGGTTTTTTATTAGGTTGTAGTGAAAGCTACTGACTGTGTCAGTGTGACAGTCAAAAAGGCAAGGTGTGGGGGTGCCCTGGCTGCACTGGGTCTGAGGAGCACTGAGGTGCAGTGTCCCCACAGGGCCTTGCTGGAGAAGGAGCTGGAGTCGGTCGGGATCCGCCTGAACAAAAGCAAACCAAATATCTACTTCAAGGTGAGGTTTCCTGGGCTGCTGCAGGCACAGCTTGTCTGGCTGCCTCCCCAAAGCCAGGTTGCTGTGAGCTGCCCCTCATGCAGGACAGACTGAAGAGGGGCCTGAGGGCTTTGCAGGCTGTTCTTAGGTTGCTTTGTTGCCTCCCTGCAGCCGAAGAAGGGTGGAGGCATCTCCTTCAACTCGACTGTTACGTTGACTCAGTGCTCCGAGAAGCTGGTGCAGCTCATCCTCCATGAGTACAGTATCCTTTCCTAAACCAGGGGACCCTTAAGCCACCAGCAGCTCCCCAGTCAGGTGGTCCCTGCTGTGGGACAGCTTGGCTGTCATTTTCGGTGCTTGCTGGGTTGATGATACGCTTTCACATGTAAGCTCAGCCCCTTGCCTCACAGCCACCTGTAGATGTGTTGGGATTTGAGCCTTGACAATGTTCACCTCAGAAATCTTCAATGCTGAGGTCCTCTTCAGAGAGGACTGTTCCCCTGACGAGTTCATTGACGTGATTGTAGGCAACAGGGTCTACATGCCATGTCTCTACGTGAGTACCTCGGAAGCAGCACCGAGCTTCTCCCTTCTCTGCTGAAGGAAACGCTGCCTCTTTGATTTGGGGTTGAAGAAACGGAAAGCCCAGCTCGACAGGGAGCCTTTCTGAAGCTTCGGTGTGCGCCGTGCTCTGCGTGTGTTCCCTGTGCCCTCTTGTGGCTGCCAGCCGTGGAGCAGCGTGAGCAGCCTGGGCTGCTGACGTGGGAATGAAGCCCGCGGTCGGGAGCCTTCCCTCCCTGCACCACACGGCCCGTGCTTGGCTTGTCACTGCTCGTCCCGTGTGCCACAGGTCACTTAAAGGCTGTTTGAGAGCAGCTGGGTCTATCGTGAAATCAAAGATACTGGAGAATGTGTTGAAAGTCGCTCTAAAGGGACAATTTTAAAACCCACAAAGTTCTATTTCAGCTTCAGAATTTTGTTTCAGTCAGGGCCTTGGCTTGGCTTCTGTCTGACAGGATCTGAGTTTCTGTTCCACTGATGGCATCTTACTTGTGCCCCTGCACTGGACACTGGTGAGGCTGAACCTCACATGCTGTGTTCGGTGTTGAGTCCCTCACTGCAAGAAAGACACTGAGGTGCTGGAGCGTGTCCAGAGATGGGCAACAGAGCTGGGGAAGGGTCTGGAGCAGAAGTCTGATGGGGAGCAGCTGAGGGAACTGCGGGTGTTTTGTCTGGACAAGACTAAGTGTAGACATGATCACTCTACAACTCCCTGACAGGAGGTTGTAGCGAGGTGGGGGTCAGTCTCTGCTCCCAAGTAACAAGAGGGAACAGCCTCAGGTTGCACCACAGAGGTTCAGATTGGAGATTAGGAAGAGCTTTTTCACTGAGCATGTTATTGGGAATTGTACCAGGCTGCCCAAGGTGGAGTCTCCATCCCTGGAGCTGTTGCAAAGCCATGCAGCTGAGGTGCTCAGGGACATGAGTTAGTGCTGGGCTTGGCAGGGTGAGGGGAGGGGTTGGACTCCATGAGCTTAAAGGTCTTTTCCAGCTGAAATGATTCTGTGTTTCTGTGATTCTGTACTTCTGTGCAGTGCTGCTGAATTGACTTTCTAAAGGGGGTGTTGTTTTTCCTTTGACTTAGGTCTATAACAAGATTGATCAGATATCTATGGAGGAAGTGGATCGCCTTGCTCGGAGACCCCACAGTGTTGTAATCAGGTAGGAGCCTGTCACAGCTGGTCTGGGGGTGCATTTCATACTCCTTTCTCAAGCTTCTCCTGAGAAGGGGCTTCTCCCAGAGTGGCCTGCAGCAACTTGGCTGAGCAGCAGAGCTGCTGTGCAGATTTTCCAAGGCCTCCTTGCCGTGGAGAGACAGGCTGCTGGGCTTCTTCATGCTGTCTGCAGACCAGAGCAAGCCAGTCTAGCTTGCTTCCTTAGAAGTGCTGATATATCTGACTGGGACTTTGCTACTTCAAAGCTGCCTGCCCTTCTGAAAGCCCTGTTTATTTCAGCTAGTGTTTTGGCCTCATTAAAGACTTTCCTCCTTCTTCCCTAGCACTTTAATAAGACATTTCACTTTGTTCTTGATCTCTAAATCAACACAGCAATAAACACAGAGGTGTTACTGGTGTTTTGCAGCTGTGGCATGAAACTGAACCTGGACTACTTGCTGGAGAAGCTCTGGGAGTACCTGGCACTTACGTGTATCTACACTAAGAAAAGAGGACGTAAGTGACCATTAGCTGAGCAGCAGGTGTGAGAGGCACAAAGGGCTGCTGCTCCTCAGAGGCAGACAGGCTGCCTGCTGTGCTCAGCACTGCTTCAGCTTCCAGCTCTTGGCAAGTGCTTTCTGTTCCACCTGCTCCAGCCATGCCTGTACCCCAGCACAGCCCTCCTCTCTGTACTAGTAGAGCTGAATTATCCTAAGACTTTGCCTGATGGTATAAAGAAGCAAAGTGTGCAAGTTGGCAGCCTGCTTCCTTATTGAGCACCCTCTGTGATGAATGGGGCAGCCCATTGCTACTCAGAGGAGGTTTCCTGATCCTGCTGTGAGAGTTGTGGCGGTTCCTGTGGCTGGCTCCTGAGGCTCAGGAGGGCTTTGATCCTCCTTTTGCTTCCTGATTCCCTTGCAGCTTCTGCCAGTGATGAAAGCACGATTGTAACTTGTTCCTGTTTGGCTGTGAACAGCTGTGATTGACTGTGGGTGAATGTGAGGAAGATTGAGGAACTTTGAGCTTGTTTAGCTCTGAAATCTTGGGGGGGTCTTACAGGAAGCTCCAGAGTGGTTTGGGTTTATGTGAGCAGGTGTGTTCTGTTTGTCCTAAGTCAAGAATTTGGAATGGAGTTGGAGCAGGTGGATTGTGGGGAAGCTCTTGACTGTGGGGAAATGTGCGGGTGCTGGAGTGTCTGCAGCACGGGTTTGATTCTGGGACATGGCATGTGGAAGGGGGAGGAGGAATTTGGGAATAGGAAGCACAAGTCACTGTGAGATGGTGTCAGTGTATTACAACACACTTGATGGTTTTTTCTATGATTTTTCTCCCCACCCCCTTCTGCTTCTCCACAGAGAGACCAGACTTTACAGATGCCATTATCCTACGGAAAGGGGCCTCGGTGGAGCACGTGGTAATTTCTCTGCTTCTTTTACGTTTCCTTGCATGTAGAAGGCAGGTTCCTCTTGGAGCCCGCTGGGATTTGTGCTTTGGAAAGCTCAGGACATGTCAGTGTTTTTAGCTGGGCTTCTCATTTGTTGCCTTTGGTGATTTATGTGCCTCAGGTTGCTTTCCTAGCTATGTGAGGTTAAACAAAGACTGACTGAATGCAGTCAGTCCAGTGAGCAAAGCACATGGAAGCGGGGGACTGGTGATTCCTCTGTGTCTCCTCTGTGTGCTTTCAAGTTTGTAAACCGGCTCCTCAAGTCACTAATGTAATTTCTGACCCAGGCCTGAGTTGCTTCTAGGTCCTGGACGTTGAGCAAGTTGTTTGCAAAGCCCTGTTGCTGAGCTGCCTCACGTGCTGTCTGTCTGTCTTGCAGTGCCATCGGATTCACAGGTCCTTAGCCAGCCAGTTCAAATATGCCTTGGTGTGGGTAAGTGTTTAACAGCAAATGAAACCCTTGTCCTCAAGTATCTCAGCCTGCTCTTCTAACCCTGCCCCTCTCCCTTTTTGCTTTAAAGGGGACAAGCACAAAATACAGCCCTCAAAGAGTGGGCTTAACCCATATGATGGAGCATGAAGATGTCATTCAGATCGTGAAGAAGTAACCCTCTTTGCTGGTGCCTGGCCTTGTCTTTAATCACTAGAATTGGAACTGACCACCAAAAAAAAAAAAAAAAAGGGGAAAACATAGAAAAGGAAAAAGGGGAGATGTGTTCCATGGCCAAGAAAGCAGGAAAGCTTCCGTGAAGCTCCTTCTCTTGGACACAGGCAGAAAATGAGGCTACTCCACTTGCAGGTGGGGATGGGGAAGATGGGTTTCCACCTTGCAGCGTTTCAGGCAAAGTAATGTTTCTTAAAAAAGGAGCCAGTTCTTTCAGGACACAGTTCCCACAGCTGGCAATGTCCTGCCCCTGGCAGGGCTTGCAGAGGGATCCGTGTGTTAACCTGCCAGTGCGTCACCAGTGGGAAGTTAGGGGTTTGTGTGAACAAGCCTGGGAAGCCTGGGCTGAGAGAACATTGCTGATGCTTTGCTGCTTATCCAGTCACTTAATTTAAGCATTGATCTGAAACAGAAACAAAGTTCTCCCTCCCCTACTCATGTGACACTTTGTCTCTGCCACTTTCCCCTTGGAGGCTTCACTCTCTGCACCCGAGACAACCCCCAGTGAATTTGTAACAGTCCCACCTCAATTGACCTTAAAACGTGGCGCTCTGTGCCTCTCCTCAGCTCTGCAGTGGGGTTTGTGGGACATCCTGGTCTCACTGGTACTGAGAGAGATGAGAAGTGACCCCTTGTCTGTGAGGGAGCAGCCTGTCCCAGCCTCAGCAGGGTCCGGTCGCAGAGCCGTAGGCTGCAGCGAGGGCTCGCTCCCTGCGGATCTCTTGACAAGGAGCTGTCTGGGGAGCTTTTTCCTTCACTCTTCTCCTGCCCCTTAATCCCCAAGACTATTCCTGGGGATCTCCTTTATTCTCAATCATGCCCCTAAATTCCAGTAGCAGCTCTTGGAGCTCCAAGCGCCACCCCATGCCATGGCTTTTACCCCAGCCCTGTTAAACATTGTCGCTTGTCTGGGTATTTGTCATCAGAAAGCTGGGATTTTTCTATTCATGCTTTTTCATTGAACACTGATGCTAAGCAATTCAGAGTGCCTGACAGAGAACAGCTCTTTCCTTCTGGGATCAAGAGCTGCCAATAGCTTTTATTTTCTTTCATTAGAAGAAAAAAAAATAAAGGGTTCGGTCTGATGTGGGCTTTTAACTGTGAGGACGGGGCTGATCTCAACCTTGTCTGAGCAGGGCTCCTTCCCTGTCCTTTGTGCTCCTCCCCACCTCTCACACCCTGATCGAGCAGAAATGGAAGGATTATTTTATCTGAGAAAATAAAAGTTGCTATTTCATGTGGACTGGAGTAGGGTGTCTGCCTGCAGCGGGTAGACGGTTCCGTGTGTTTTCTGCATCTCTCTTTGTTTTACCTTTGGCCACCTGAGGAGTCCTGGATGCTGTGACAGGAGGTTGTGGCAGGGAATAGATTGTGAAGCAGCTGTGAGAGGGCTCTGAGGCTGGGGGAGACTGAGTGGGGTGTGGTGGAAGATAAATAGATAACGTACACAAATGCCTGAGCTGAGAAGGTGACTTTAAACTCTAGTTCCTTTCCCTGTCCCTGGCTTTGTTCACAGCTGGGGTGCAGAGCAAATCTGGGCTGCAGAGGCAGCTGGTGGAGAATGAGCCCCAAATTAGGCGCATTATGCCAGAGCTGGCTGCAGGAAGCAGGCACTTCTCAGTGTGAATTGGGTGGGATGCTGTTCCAGCACATTAACTTGCCCTTTATGTCTCTTGTGAAGGTTGCACAGGCAGAGCTGCCCTCACAAAGGGTTCCTTTGCTTTCATTTCATCCCTGAGTTTCTCACCCCAATGCCAGGAGCAGCCAGAAATGCCCGTGCCAAGGAGTCCTGTCCTTCAGCCAGGGAGGATGCGGGTCGGGGGAAACAGCCCCTGTGTGCCTGGGGCTGAGCTGCACAGTCCTCAATCAGCCAGCACCTGCCTCTCAGCGCCTTCAGGTTTCAAGTTGACCAGTCCAGCGTTGCCATCATTAAAACCCCTTTGTCTAATTAGCCTCACTCTGCAGTTAGGAAATGAGGCATTTCATCTGGTTCAAAGTGAACCGATACCTGATTAAGCTTGGAACGGGCCTGAAGTAAAAATAGTTAAGCCAGAAGAAGCTGACTTCTTTAATTTTTTTTTTAGTGGGAGTAGCTATTTCTTTTCTTTGCAAGCAAGTTTCTGGCTGTATGGCAAAGTGCTGCATTTAATTGCAGCGCTCGTTCTTCCAGGCGGCTTCCCTAATTGCTCTGCGCTACCCTTAAAAGCTGCAGACGTTGCAGTTCGGTGCAGGAGCAGGTTTGCCTGAAGATCTCTTCAAATCCTGAGAAAGCAAGGCCCTGAGGTTGAGGGGAAATCTACTGCAGTGTTAGGATTGTACTGCGAGCTTTTCTGGAGGGTTGTGAAATCGGTCAGACCCCTTGTTGGATCTGTAGGGGAGGTAACGAAGGGCGATGAGCTCAGAGCCTCCTTGCTGTGACTGGAGGAGGACTTGCTTCTGGCCAAGTGGATGAGGGCTGGTGGCAGGCAGGAGCTGTGGGTTTGCCCCCTAAAGCAGCAGCATGCTGTGTTTTGTTCAGTGTATGAGTGAAGGCTTGACTGGCTGGTGCTGGGAGAAAACCAGCCTCAGCAGCCTGGCTGCGGTTTCACTCTCCTGAAAGACACTGAGGTGCTGGAGCTTGTCCAGGGATGGGCAATGCAGCTGGGGAAGGGTCTGGAGCACAAATCTCATGGGGAGCAGCTGAGGGAATTGGGGGTGTCTAATCTGGTAAAAAAAAGGCTGAAGGGAGACATGATCGCTACCTACAGCTCCCTGATAGGAGGTTGTAGTGAAGCGGTGACTGACAGGACAAGAGGGAACGGACTCGAGTTGCAGCAGAGGAGGTTTAGACTGGAGATGAGGAGGAACATTCTCACTTAGAGGGTTGTTAGACATTGGCACAGGCTGCCCAGGGAGATAGTGGGGTGATGGAGTCCCTATTCCTGGAGATACTGCAAAGCCGTGTAGCTGAGGTGCTGAGGGATATGGGTTAGTAGTGGGCTTGGCAGCGTGAGAGGAGGGGTTGGACTCAATCTTGAAGGTCTCTTCCATCTGAAATGATTCTGTGATTCCTACACCACAGCCCCAGCTGTTCCCCTGCTCCTTCAGCAGGGACTGCTCTTTCCATCCCGTGTACCCCTCTCCCAGAGGGCTGGCCCAGTCCTGCCCCATCCCTTTGCCCATAGAGCACGGCCCTGCGCCTGTGCTGAGATGTGAAGTGGGGTGGATCGGCTTCTGCACAGTCCATCAGCCACCCTCCATCTAGTCCTGGAAACACCCACGGCCCGAGGCTTGCTCTGTTTAAAATGCCTGTTCCAGGCAATCAAGCAGGTTTGATTGGCTGAGCACTCCTCTTATAATTTAATTTAGTCAGGAATCGTTTGCAGGGTAATAAAAAGAGACTCTGACTCCAAATACATTCATTTAATTCAATGAGAGACGGTTACTGCGGCGGGCTCGCCTGAGCCAGCTTCCCTCAGCCCATCAACGCTGACACCTCCGAGTGCCGCTCGGGGCTGTAGATAAGAGCCGCGATCCGCAGTGACAGCTTAATCGTTTCACAGGCTGACAGGGGTCACCCCAGCCAGGCAGCGTGGCTGGCGCGGGGCGGGCTGCGGGGAGGAGGATTTATGGCTGGCAAAGAGTTTGGAATTCCTCCGGTTTGCGCCTGCTAAATGATGAACCTGCCCCTCGGGGATTGGGGCTATTGATTGTAATTTGCAGTTAAGCCCTCGCTTTCTGAGGAATCGGCACAATAAATACCCACTGCATTACAGCAGCGGGGAGGTGTCTGCAGGGACGAGGAGGAGGAGGAAAGTCTCCCGCTGTGGGCGGCAGTAGGATGCTCTGGCTGCTCCCCGCGTTTGGGAGAGACATAGGCTCCCTCCATCCCTGCTGGAAAACGGTCCCTGGTTTGGCGTGATGCAGGAACCCCGTCCTGGAGGGGGAGGAAGCTTTGAGGTTCTTTGCCTGGTTGCCCTCTGGTGCTTTGGGAAGCTGGGGGAGATGCCAGCGTGGTCGGAGTGATGTGTGTCCAGATCCCAGCTTGGTGCTCGGCATGGGTGGTCGCTTAGTCCCAGCCCTATTTGAACAGGGGTGTAAGGGGAGTGTGTGAGTCCACCCTCGTCTCCCTGCGATTTCTCCTGAACTGGTGTGGGCTTGAGGGCGGGAGTTGGTCAGGACCATTCCCATCAGGGGCCGGTGGCACAGATCTACAGCCACATCACCGGGGGAGGAAGGGATGAGGACCAGGGAAAAGGGGGACACACAAGGGCTGGCTGCTCCTCTGTGTGCTCCCCCCAGGCCTGTCTGCAGAGAGGAGATTAGCTCTCATCCCTCCTCTCATGAGTGGAGATGAGAATAATAGCAGTCATCAAATATGCATTGGATCGCAGCAGCTTGCAGCTGCCACACAGCAAATATGGTCCTGCGGCTGCCGGGGGAGGGATGGGCCCCGGCGCAGAGCGAGGCTGAGAGCACGCCACCGGCAGAGCCCGCGGCTCCGGGCAGCACCCAGCCGGCCCCGTGCCGGGCAGGCGAGCTGGGCTACCCCAGGTGAGTGGCCGTAAGCCCCCCAGCCGGGTGGCACATCGCTGGGGCTCGTGGAGGCCACAATGGGAAGGCCCAGGGAGGGACCTTTGTGTGTGATGTTGGCAGGGTGGACGGCGTCCTCTCATCTCTGGCTGGCCCTGTCCCTCTGCTCCCTGCCCACAGGCCTTTTATCTCACCTTCTAACTTGCCCCTTCCCTGCAGTTCCCACTGCCTTCTGGAGTGGAGCTTCCTCCTCTGACCACCCCTTCCTCAAACTGCCTTGTCTTGGGGCTGTTGGACCGCAGGCAGGCTGTCTGGCCCCACAGCCAAGCTCTGTGGGCCCCTGGGCTTGGTTGTGGGGCCAAGGTGGTGGCACAGGACTGTGACCTGGCACCGAAGCCACCAGCCAGTGTTCATGGGTACATGCCAGCGCCAAGCCCAGGATGTGTCGTGTCCAGCTGGTCTCTGCTTCCAGCATCTGCTCAGGCCTCTCTCCCTCCCTAACTCCTCTCTTGCCAGCAGCCCTTAGTGCATCGCTGGGCAGAGGCCATGGCCCGATCCTTCAGTGTGGAGGGAAGAACTGGAGGGGGTTGAAATAGCCAGTTTGGGATGTGACAAGTGCTCAGGGGGGCAAGGAGAGGCTCAAAGGAGGCTTGGAGGGCTGTGCTGCTGTCATGTTGGCCACTGCTGGAAGGATCCATCCTCTCCTCGTGCTGCCAACATCCCTTTGGCTCACAGCTGGAGCAGTGAGAGCCATGGCAGGGCCCCACCAGCACACAGGGGTTTGGAAGTGACCACATGATGGAACAGGGCTGGTGGTGGGGAAAGGAACGTGGTAGGAGATGCCCCAGGGTTGGGGTATCTGGCTCCATGGGGAGCTCCTGCTGTGACCAGAAACAGGCTGTAAGGGGACCTGAGAGCGGTGGTGGCTGCATCCCTGCCTGGAGACGGCAGAGCGCTGCCCGCTGGTGCTGGTGCTCCAAAGATACGGTCCTGGCAGCCACGTGTCATGCTGGGCTGCTGGCCAAAAATAGCTCTCCTCTTTCTGCACTCAGCTGTGTCACAGCCTGGTCTGCTGTGATGGGACAGGGGCTGCTCTGGGCCTGTCCCTGGGGTGAGGTGGCTTTCCCTGGCACAGTCATGCGGCTGGAGCTGTTCAGAGGGTGATGGGGTCAGAGGATACTCTGGGCATCTTCTTGCAGAGCTCTGGTTCCCATCACCACCCCAGGGAACCCCTCACTGCCAGGTTTGCCAACCAAGGTCCCTCCCTCATCTTGCTGCTGGATGTGACCGTGCCCAGACAAGTGCAAGTGCCCCATGGTTTGGGTCCATGGCTTTGGGTTCTACCTCCAATCCCCAGTGTCTGCCACTGTCCTGCTGCTCAATGCCCCTTCCTCAGCTCTGCCATGCCAAGGGCAGGTGAACACTGTGCCCATAGATGAAGAACCTAGGGCTGGGGCTGTGGAAGGCTGCCCTCTCTCCCTTCCTCCACGTCTCTTCTTGGAGAGCCTTTACCACCGGCAGGGACCGTTGGCTCAGCCATGACAACAGCACAGGGAGCCATGCCAGCATCACAGGGCACGGAGAGCATCGTTAGTCCTTCCTCTGCCCTGCCTGGCTTGGCCCGGGATGGCAGGGACAAAGGTAGGGACCAGCAGGGGCAGTAGGAGGGAGGTGGAGGTTGCACAGGTGGTGGGACGGAAGTGAGCACCTGCAGGCTGCCTCAGCCCCATCCAGCACGGTAGCGATGGCCGAGCTGTGCCTGGGCAGTGCCAGTGCTGTGATGGGGCTCCCATGAGGCAACACTCCCCGCGTGGCTCAAGCTCTGCCGATGCCCTTTCCCACTGATCCCACACTTACGTCAGCCTATAGCCCCTCTCCTGATGCCTGCAGATGCCTCTCCTCCTGCTCTGTTCCTCTGCTCCTCCTCCAGCTCTGTGGCAACCTCTCTCTGCTCGGACCTCACCAGGGTGTCTCTCAGGATCAGAAATTAATGTGAGGAGGAAGCCAAAGCTGCAGATGGTGGCTGATAACTCCTGTGCTGCAAATGTGGCCAAGAGGGATGGAGCTGGGCAGAATACAACCCCATCCAGTTCCAGTCGTGGGACTATCCTGGGACTGGGACTGGGAATGGGACTGAGACTGAAGGAGTCCAGTGGGCTCAGTCCCAACAGCTGCCTCTTGTTTTTGGGTTCCCCCAGCTGCTGCACAGCTGGATGCCACTGCTGCTTCTCCCCTGGGTCTCCCCAAATACCTGCTGCGAAGGGGTGGAATGGATCCTGTCCCTGCCCACAGGTGATCTGCACAGGCCAGCAAGTTCCCAGTGCTGCTGTTTAAACTTTCATGAACCTGCAGGCACAGAAATCCAGCCCTGACATTAACATTTGATGTGGTCACCCTGCGCTTGGGCACGTGTGTGTGTGAATACACTGCTGGCACTGCCATGGGGCACACACAAACCCTTTTGCCTGCTGCATGCAGGTGCGTCTGGCACTCTGCGACATGTGGCGTGGTGTGGTGTGGCATGGCGTAGCATGGCGTGGCGTGGCGTGGGGGTACCCCTGTGGGCTCCCAGCTCCTCTCTGCTTCCCAGCAGGGCTGCAATATTGAGGCTGGTGCTGTGTTCCTGCATTGCTCCCCTTGGCTGTGACTGGGGCAGCGTGTGCCTGGGGCTCTGCAGAATTGTCTCCTCTCTCTCAGTGCTGCAATTTGGCTTTGTGGGGTCACACAAGTCCCTGGGCTTCCTTCTCTTCTGTGCTGGCTGGAGGTAGAGGCTGATTGCCCAGAGTACAGCTCCAGCAACCCCGAGGCGTGGGCAGGTGGCAGGGTCTGGTTTTGATGCTCTGTGCCGTCCTCTGCCGAGTCTGCCCCGGGGGGATGCTCCCGGCCAGGGGGGCCCTCTCCTGCTCCTTCGGAAAAGTCTCGGGGCCGGAGCGGCGCGTCCCTTACATTATTCATGCGGCCGTGAGCCCCGGCGGTTGGGTTACAGCCGGAGCCACCAGCCCCGCGCTGCCCAACTCGGAGGTGGGAGGCAGGAGGCAGCTCCCGCCGGGCTGTGCCGGGGCTGCCCTCCCTCCATCTGTCCGTCCATCCGTCCGTCCCAGCGCCATGCCAAGCAGGAGGCCGCTGGCGGCCGAGGGAGCCACGCAGCGGCATGTGCCTCACCGAAGCCAGGCGCAGGTAAATACCAGCCCGGGGCAGGCTGCGGGGGCGAGAGCCGGACGGTGTGCCGGGAGCTGCCTCGTGCCGCCGCGGGGTAACATCTCCCAGGGCCCCGCCGGGGCCGGAGCATGAGCTCCCGTCACCGCCAGCATGGTCGGCAAGAAGGGGGAGGCCAAAAAGGATGCGGAGGCCAAGGGGAAGGGGGGCAAAGGGAAAGGGAAGGATGGCAAGAAGGGCAAGAAGGAGGCACCCAGCGAGTCGGAGGAGACCTCGGACACGGAGCTGCTGAAGGCGGAGGAGAATGAGGAGACGGAGGTGGTGGAGGAGGAGAAGGAAGAGAAGGAGAAGGAGGAGAAGGAGGAGGAGGACGTGGCTGCAGAGGAGCCCAAGAAGGGGAAGGGGAAGGAGAAGAAGGGGGTACTCAAAGGGGTGGTGGCAAAGAAGCCGGGCCGAGGGAAGAAGGTGCAGCTGGAGGAGGAAGAGGAGGGAGAGAGCAATGCCGAGTCGGCCAAGAAGAACCTGAAAGGCACCTCCAAGCTAGTGATGGGGCTGACAACTGACAATGCCAAGAAGAAGAAAGGGACCAAGGGCACAGAGGCCAAGGGCCAGCCCAAAGCATCCGCGGAGCCCGGCCCGTCCGAGGAGGTGGAGGCAGCGGCGCCGAAGGCCCGGGCGAAGCGCAGCCTCCGCAGCACCTCCAAGCTCTTCCTGGGCTTCAAGAAGCTGGGCTTGCGCCGGCCCAAGAAAGGGCAGTTCAAGAACACGTCCCGCTTCTTCTGGGGGCTGCAGAAGCAGAGCACCAAGAAGAGGAAGAAGAAGAAGAACAAGGCCGTGCTCAAGTCCACCTCCAACCTGATGGTTCGCTTCAAGCGCGTGGGCAAGAAGCAGAAGGAGGAAGCCAAGAGCTCCCCGCCATCCAAGCCGTCCTTCCTGCTGCTGCGGCGGGGCGGGCAGCTGCCCGAGGACGGCGCGTCCCTCTTCCGCCGGCGCCCGGAAAGGAAATTCAAGCCGCGGGCGCAGGTGCTGAGCAAGGCGGCCGCTGCCACGGGCTGGCTGGCCAGGAAGGTGCTGTCCCGGCGGGGACGGCTGGCGGGGGGTGGCCGGGCGGCCGACGTGGCCTGGCTCTCCCGTATCGGTGCCAGGAAGCTGCCGTTCCCCGCGGAAGACGAGATCCTCAGGCACCGGGCCAACATGAAGCGGATCCCTGGTGGCAGCGAGCTGTTGGCCTCCGGTGCCGCTCGGCACGGGCAGGAGAGGCCTGGCAGCATCCTACGGCATTCGTCCCGGCGGCGCTCCATGCACGCACCTGCAAAGCCTCCGGTGCCGCGCTACGGGTGGGCTGAGGAGGAGGATGGAGCCTACAGCCGCCGCCGTGGCTACACCAAGGAGGAGGATGGAGCCTACGGCTCCCGCCGTACCTACGCCAAGAAGGAAGATGGAGTCTATGGCTCCCGGCATGGCTACGCCAAGGAGGAAGATGAAGCCTATGGCCCCCAGCATGGCTACACTGAGGATGGAGCCTACAGGCCCTGGCGTGACTACACCGAAGAGGAGAACGGAGCCTATGGCCCCCAGCATGGCTACACTGAGGATGGAGCCTACAGGCCCTGGCGTGACTACACCGAAGAGGAGAACGGAGCCTACGGCCCCCAGCATGGCTACGCTGAGGAGGAGGAAAGCTACATCCCAAACCCAGCCTATCCGACGGAGTATGGCTTTGAGGACACGGTGCTGAGCCCCTATGCTGACTACCCTGGCTATGAGGCAGAGGAGGAATACGGCTTCTATGACGGGTTTTGGGATGATGGTGATCCCCCGGCGCACCCTTACAGCTACGCAGAGCTCGAGGAGGAGGGACCATTCGGTGATGGGTCCCCCCTAGCCCTCTATGACCCTTACAGCAGCGACCCCGAGTACGGCGAGGAGGCAGTGGGTCCCTTCGGCTACAGGGGGGACCTCTACGAGGACTTTGGAGACCCTCTTGCTGTGGGGTACTCTGGGGATGAGTACCCCGAGCATCGCATCCAGTACAGCGAGGGGGGGTGGGCGCCACACGCCCAGTCCTCCTGCAACCCCTACGCCCTGGGCCTGGATGAGATCACAGAAGCTGAGGAGCCCGAGGAGTGGGACGAAGAAGAGGAGGAGAACGGGGAATATCCCTTCTCCATCCTCAGCGCCTCCTCGCTCCGGGGCATGCGGGAGACGCTCTCCTCCAAACTCTCCCTCAATAGGAAATTCAGGCTCTTCCCTCGGCCCCAGGTCAAGCTTTTTGGCAAGGATCGCCTGGACGTCCCCCTCCTGCCGTCCCCCCACCTGCCTGCAGCCCACGACGAGGACGACTACGACGAGTACGAGCCGCCGGCGGCAGCCCCCGGCGCCAGGGCAGCGCGGGCGTGCGGGAGCCCTCTGGGGCAGTTCCTCCAGCGCTCCCTCTCACAGCCCCCCAGCCGCGCACCGCGGGGCGGGGGTGGAATTCGGGACCCCCGGAGCCCCCAGCCCTCCTACAGACGCTCCGGCCGCAGGCTGGCGGGGATGGAGAGCGCCGGCTCGGGCGGCCGGGACCCTGCGCCGCGATCGTCCCTGGCCAGGGACCCTTCCCCAGGCGCGGGGCCCCGGGGGCAGCCCCTTTCGCGGGAGCCGGGGGCCGCGCGGCGGCCGTCGCTCCGCAACCCCTTCGCCAACCCCGTGCGCTGCCCATCGCCGCCGGCCCGGCAGCGTCCCGGCAGCGTGCGGGGCGAGGGGCCGCGGCGATCCCAGTCCCTCGGGGCCAGCTTCCGACGCCTCGGCCCCGAGCCGCCCGCCCCCCGCTCCCCGGGGCCAGCGGGGAGGCGTTTAGGGGTGCCCGCGGCGGGCTCGGGTAGACCCTTGTCCCCACGACCGTCGCGGAGGAGTAGCCCCCCCGGGCTGCCGCTCCCCCAGGCCTGGCCCCGGCTTCCCGAGCCCCCCACCAAGGCCGTGAAGCCGTTGCAGAGGACCCCGTTCCTGGCGCCGACCTCCCGCCCCGGCAGCCGCCGCCTCGGCCCCTCCTGGGATGAGGAGCTGTCCCCCTGGCAGGGTGCCGTACGGGGTCTCACCGGCGTGCCCCCCCCGCCCAGCCCCGCGCCCGGCACCCCCAAAACCTTCATCCGGCGTATCGGGCAGCCCCTTGCCGGGATGACCCCCCGTTCTCCCCAGGCGAGACCGTCCCCTGCCGAGGTGGGGGCCCGCAGCCCCTCCCCGGGACGCTCCGCGGGGCGGTCGCTGGCGTCGCTGCTTGTGGGCAGCATAGCCCGCACCACAGCCCCCGCATCCCCGCCACCCACCCGCCGTCCCTCCTCCCTCTCGCCCTCCTCGCCCCGACGCCCATCCCAGCGGGACGGGAGCACCCGCAGATCACCGAGCCCACCGTCGGGGCACCGGGGCTGGGCCGACACCGGCCGCCCCGTCCTCTCCTCCACCTCACGCGGCAACCGGAGCCCCTCACCGCAGCGTCGTGCCGCTTTCCCCGCGCCCCTCGGCCGATCCCCCGGCTCCCCGGCCGCCCCCCGCCGCAGCGCTCGTGGCCCAGGGCCGGCGGAGGCTGCGGAGCGCGACGGGGCGGCCGGGGAGGAGGACGCGGGCCGCTACGCGGTGGTGACGCCGCGGGTGCAGAGGTCGGGCTCCTCGCGGAGGGCGTCCCACATGTACAAGCAGCACTGGTCCGCGCAGCACGTCGTGCGGGTGCGGGAGATGCCCGACGCCTGGACGACCGAGCAGGTTCCCCCCTCGCAGCCCACCCAGCGCGGCCGGCGGTGGGCGAGCCAGCGAGGAGCCGACATCGCCCGATACCTGAGCCAGCGCTCGCCGGCGGGCGGCTGGCGGGACCGGCACCCCTGGGCACACGGGTACCTGGGCACCAAGCAGCCCTGGCGCACCAAGGTAACGCCGGCGGGGAGCCCACCGCGGGGGCCGGCCCGGGGGCACCTGTGCGGGGACAGCGTGCCGAGGTGGCTGCGGGCTCAGCGGGGCACCGAGCCACCGGTACCGGGGGGGCTGCGGCGCCCGGGGCGGGGGGTACGCGGCCGTGGGTGCGCTGGTGGGGGTCCCGCCAAGGGGAGAAGGGTGGAAGGGGCGGTTATTGCTCGTTGTGTGTGTGTGTCCCCCTCGTGCATGGGCCCCTCGGGGACACTTGACTCCGGCGTATGGAAATGCTGAGATCCGATGTCGGGCCGGGCTGGGCGGCACGCTGCCCCGGCCGGTGTCCGCTTTCCTGGCCTCCCGCCAGCCACCTGCCCCCCGGCACCTCTGTGCGTGACTGTGGGGAGCAGCCCCCAGTCCCAACGGCTCAGCCCCCACCGCAGCCCCCTTGCACCATCTGCCCCAGAGATGCCGCCCCGTCCGCGGGTCTCCATCGCCCACCCCCTGCAGCCCCCGTGAGGGGTGTGGGTGAACTGCAGGGTGCTGCGGCGGGGGTGGCACAGCCACCTTTGTCTGTTGGACTCACGGGGAGTGGAGCTGGGACTCTCCAGGATCAACCTGTCCTGGGACAGTCTCCGAGGGCGCCTTGGTGGCCCCACATCTCTCTTCCCAGCGCTGCTGCTCTCCCCCGGTGCACGACGGGGGGGACCTGTTTTGGGGCCACGGGATGCTTGTACAGAGTTCCTGCTATGACTGGCTGCAGGCTTCCCAGTTTCGGGTCACAGCTGGTGGTTTTGGAGCATTGGTGGAGAGCGGGTGGGACCCCCTGAGGGGGTTGGCACAGCCCTGCCAGTGAGGGAGCTGAGCTGGGTTGCTCTGTGCAGATGCAGTCGCTGTGTAGCTTGCCCATCATGCGGTACCAGGAGCCACAGGAGGAGGACGGGCTGGAGGACATGACCCAGCTGGAGTGAGTGTCCCCATCCCCTTCACCATCTCCCGTGACCCAGAGACGCAGGGGCCTATGGGCCTGCAACCTCCCCCTCCAAGGCACCTCCTGACCCCGCTGCTCTCACCCCATCCCATCCTGAGATGGGGTCCGCTCCAGCCTCCTGGGGCTGGGGATGCGGGGGACACTCTCGGGGACGTCTCCTGTCCCCCTGCCACCCCCTGCCACAGCCTCTGCTCCATGCCAGGGACCTCCAGGAGGCTGCAGTGCTGAGCAACATCCGGACGCGGTTTGAGCGTCAGCTCATCTATGTAAGCTTAGGGGTGCACAGTGTCCCCTGAACACCCAGATGTGGGCTCCTGGGGGTGGTTCTTCACCCTCCACGAGCTTCCAGCCCCAACCTTCACTCTCACGCAGACCTACATCGGCAGCATCCTGGTGTCAGTGAACCCATACCGGCTCTACAACATCTACGGCACGGAGCAGGTGCTGCAGTACGAAGGCAGAGCTCTGGGAGAGAACCCACCGTGAGTATCAGGGCATCCTCCCCCCATTCCAAATGCTGGCACCCACCCCTGGCTCCTACAGCAGCCCCTGTGTGGTCCCAGGAGGGGCTGTGTCCCTGTGTGCTGATGCTCAGGGCGTAGCGGGTGTCCGCTGTGCCAGGGTGACATGGCATTGCTCTCCTCACTTCTGCTTCCCCCCACCAGGCACCTCTTTGCCATCGCAAACGTCGCCTACTCCAAAGTGATGGATGCCAAACACAACCAGTGTATCATCATCAGGTGAGACACGGCTGGCCCCGCCTCCAGCCCCCTAGGATGGCCTCTAATCAGTGCCACCTTCATTAATTATCACTTGCAGGATGCTGCCGCCAACCTGGCCCCATCCTGGGGCCAATGGGTACCCATGGGGTGGGAGTGCTGGGCGGGTCTGGGGTGGGCACAGCCTCCCAGCCCCCTGCTTATCTGGTGATGGCCTGGGCCACGTGTCCCCTCTGCATTTCAGTGGGGAGAGCGGCTCGGGGAAGACTGAAGCCACCAAACTGATCCTGCGCTACCTGGCAGCCGTCAGCCAGAAGCGCAGCACTGCCCCGCAGGTAGGCTGCTGCCCTGGAGATGTCCCTGGCCGTGACCCCTCGTCTCACATCCCCGTGCTCTCCCCTACACCCCTTGCTCACGGCTCTTCTCCTTGTCCCCACGCTTCCAACTGGACCATGGCAGATAGAGGTACGTGAGGGACATGTGAGCTTGGACAGTCCAAGGGGACTGAGCATCGTGATGTGGCATCTCTGCCACCTCAGCCCAGCTGTGGGGGGCCAGCAGGGGTGGGCAGCAGGAGCTCGGTGCATGCACCTGCATGGGAGTCCTCACATTCTCCCAAACCCTCATGCAGCGTGTCAAATGTTGGCACCCATGGGTGTCTGCGTGGGGCAGGCAGGAGGTGGTGGGGAGTGTGGCAGGGTGACAAGGGGAGTCCCCCAACTGCGGGACAGCCCATGGTGTGTCAGAGTGTCCAAGATGACTCCCCCCCTCCATCCCTCCCCATCCCTGTGGCAGATCCTGGAGGCGACCCCCTTGCTGGAATCCTTCGGCAACGCCAAAACCGTGAGGAACGACAATTCCAGCAGGTTTGGGAAATTCGTGGAAATCTTTCTGGAAGAGTAAGTAATGCTGAGTAACTCCTGTGTCTGGGCACCCCCACCCCCTGTGTCCACCCCGCAGGAGCTGCCAGGCTGCCCTCAGCTCTGGGAGGCAGATGGGGATGCTTTTGGGATCAAACCTTGGTGGGGGAAGAGCAATGTCTTGGGCACAGGTTTGCCGTCTGCTGAGGGCAGCGCTGGGGCAGGAGTGGGCACCATGGTGGAGGTGAGGGGCACAGCCTCTGCCTGAGACAAGGTTGCCAGCCCAGTGCCCTCTCTTGCCCCTGCAGCGGCTTGATCTGCGGTGCCATAACCTCGCAGTACCTGCTGGAGAAGTCCCGTGTGGTCTTCCAGGTGGGAGATGACGGGATCCCAGGCTCTGTCGCCAGATGCTGCCCTCTCTGCCATGCACATCACACCTTGGTCCTCTGCTCCCCAGGCCAAGACTGAGCGCAACTACCACATCTTCTACGAGATGCTGGCAGGGCTGCCAGCCCAGCAGCGGCAGCGCTACTGCCTGCAGGGCGCCGAGACCTACTACTACCTGAACCAGGTAGCCCACCCCCTGCCCAACCCCCCCGTGCTCCCTGTTTTTTGAGGACCTGGCCAAACTCAGGGCACCGGTGGCTTCCTGAGTCCTCGTGGATTCGGTGTGAGGATGGGGAGGTTGCTCAGGGCGGGGTGTCACTGATCCCCCCCTCCATGGGTGCTGCCCCCCCACCCACTGACGGCACTGAGGGGTCCCTGCCAGGGTGGGAACTGTGAGATCCCCGGCAAGGACGACGCGGAGGATTTCCGTCGGCTGCTGAACACCATGGAGGTGCTGAGCTTCAGCGTGGAGGAGCAGAACAGCATCTTCCGCATCCTCTCCTCCGTCCTCCATCTGGGCAACGTCTACTTTGAGAAACAC
This sequence comes from Urocolius indicus, assembly GCA_013401255.1. Lineage (NCBI taxonomy): Eukaryota > Metazoa > Chordata > Aves > Coliiformes > Coliidae > Urocolius > Urocolius indicus. The sequence continues at coordinate 59,509 of WBNH01001701.1, read as the reverse complement.
GAGGTAGCCTGAGTAGAGCCCAGCCGTGCTCCTCGGGCCTGATTTGGGATGTGTGGGAGTGAGGAGTGTCCCTGGGTCACACCGCCTCACTGTGTCCCGCAGACTGACTGCCAGGAGATCGCCACGGTGGTGAGTGCTGCAGAGATCCGGACTGTGGCTGAGCTGCTGCAGGTCTCCCCCGAGGGCCTGCAGAAAGCCATCACCTTCAAGGTGACGGTGAGTGCCGAGGGGGTGCAGGCAGGGACGGGGGTTCCTGGTCTCTGAAGACCACAGCTGGTGATGCTAAGACTCCATCATGCCGTTGGTTTTGTGTACCCCCACCAGGAAACGCTGCGGGAGAAGATATTTACCCCTCTGACCGTCGAAAGTGCTGTGGATGCCAGGTAGAGGGAAGGGGAAGCCATGCTGTGAGGTAGGGGCCTGGTCCCTGGGGGAAAGGGTGAGATGCCAGGCTGGGAAAGGGCATGGACAGGTCCCCTGGTGTGGATTAGGATCTCTGGTTATTCAAACTGCAGCCCCAAAGGCACAATGTGGGGCTGTGATGGGTGGTGGGAGTCTACACGGTGCTATGTCAGAGCTCCAGCATTCTTCTCATCTCGACTCTCTCCAGGGATGCCATTGCCAAGACCCTCTACTCCCTGCTCTTCGGCTGGCTCACGGACCGCATCAACAAGCTGGTGTACCCGCGGCAGGAGGCCCTCTCCATCGCCATCCTGGACATCTACGGCTTCGAGGTGAGCAGGATCCCTCCTGGCTCCATCCCACCCCACACCGGCCCTGGGGCTGCGGGGTCTGAGGCGCTGAGGAACTTCCCTCTCGCAGGACCTCAACTTCAACAGCTTCGAACAGCTGTGCATCAACTACGCCAACGAGTGCCTGCAGTTCTTCTTCAACAAGATCGTCTTCCAGGAGGAGCAGGTGGGGCTGGTGAGCGGTGCCAGGCTCTGCCCTGTGCCAGCATTGGCATGGGTCTGGTGGCACAGGGCTGACAGGGTGCTGGCCCCACAGGAGGAGTACCTCCGGGAGCAGATTGAGTGGAAGGAGATCCCCTTCAGCGACAACCAGCCCTGCATCGACCTCATCTCCCAGAAGCCCTACGGCATCCTCCGGATCCTGGATGACCAGAGCTGCTTTCCCCAGGTGAGGGGCTGCTGGCTGCTAGGGAGGTGATGGTGGCAGCACTGGGTGGTCCCCATGCCGGAGGTGACACCGTGGCCCAGGGCTGCTCCGCTGCTGGGCTGTCCTGAGCAACCTGCGTGATACCCCTGGCTTTTCTGGGCTGGCTCATGGATCAGAGCCACTGCAGCAACTTCACCCAGAGGACTTCTGTTGAAATTACTGCACCTCCTTCCCGTTTGCCCTATAGTAGAGCAGAGGGGGTTGCACCTTCTCTGCTGATGGGGAAACTGAGGCAGGGAGCAGCAGATGCCCATGACCGCATGGCTGTTTAGTGGCAGAGCCGAGAGCAGGGACTGGCTGGTTGTTCAGGCACCCTCCTCCTGATGCCTGCAACCCTGGAGCTGTCGAACCATCCAGCCCACATCTTACTCCTGCATCTATCCCCAGGCCACTGACCACACGTTCCTCCAGAAGTGTCACTACCACCACGGGACGAACCCGCTGTACACCAAACCAAAGATGCCGCTGCCCGAGTTCACCATCAAGCACTATGCGGGGAAGGTGACCTACCAGGTGTGTGGCAGTGGGATGCCCAGGTGGGGGTCTGAGGGGGGTTAAAGAGGAGGTTTAGGGGATTGATTCTGCACCATGGGGTCTGGCTGGGGGCCTTCCATCCCAGGATGCGGCTCCTCACCTCCCTCTGTTGTGGTGTCAGACTCCTCATCGTGAGATTTCACTTTTTGCCAGGTTCACAAGTTTTTGGATAAAAACTATGACCAGGTCCGTCAGGATGTGCTGGACCTGTTCATCAGCAGCAGGACCAAGGTAGGGCCCTGCCCAGCCCAGGCTCTGCAGTGCTGGAGGGACACTGGGCACAGATAGCCCCCTTCCATACACACTTTTCATGTCCTCCACGGCTGGTGAAGCCCAGGAGGACCAGGAGCAGGAACATACCTCCCTTCTGTGCCCTCTTCCCATGGAGTCCTCTGCACTTTGATCCCTCAAGCATTGGCACAAATGGGTATTTGGGATGTTCTTGTGCTTCCCCATCCCCATCCAGGGAATCCAACCACAAATAAGGGACGAGTCTCACTCGATTCTGGGCAAAAAGCCAGCAGCCAGGCTGGGAAAAGGAACAAGGAGGAATGTGCCACCCGGGCCACCTTCCTCCTCCCTAATTCTTCCCATCTTCCCAAGGTGGTGGCCAACCTCTTCTTCGGCCATGCCCAGGTATTGGCCCGGCAGAGGAGCCTGGTCAGGAGGAGCAGCACGAGGACACGGCGGTACAAGGCCCCCACCGTGGCCGCCCGGTTCCAGCAATCGCTCCTGGAGCTGGTGGAAAAGATGGAGAGGTCAGGGCTGGCCAAGGCAGCAGGGCAGGGTGGGCAGGGCAGGGTGGGCAGACAGGCCACACACCGGGCTGGTGGGAGCAGGGTGACCCGCATCCTTGAGCCTGAGGTGGCCAGACTGGCCCTGTGACTGACGAGGTGTTTCTGATGCAGGTGCAATCCCTTCTTTGTGCGCTGTCTCAAACCCAACAACAAGAAGGTGAGAACTGGCTCATGGGGTTCCTACCCACGGTGGTGCTGGCGGTGTTTGCCCTCACCGGTGTGGGGAGGGGTCTGCCCACCGAGGCTTCTCCTCATCTCGTCCCCAGGAGCCGGGGCTCTTCGAGGCTGATGTGGTGAGCAGCCAGCTGCGGTACTCTGGGATCCTGGAGACCATCCGCATCCGCAAGGAAGGCTTCCCCATCCGCATCCCCTTCCTCGTCTTCATCGACAGGTGCCTGGGCGGTTGGGTCCCACCCCACTGTCCCAGCGAGGGGACAGCACAGAGCTTGTGGATGTTTTAGGGGACAGCGTTTGACCTGAGTTTCCCCAGTGGCGGGAGCTGGGAGCCCCTGCTTTGGTGCACAGCAGCAGAAGCTGCTTTCCCAGGCACCGTGCTCACTGCTGCAGGGAGGGGCTGTGCCGGTGTCCCGGTGGGGTCCCACATGGTGACAGTGACAGTGACAGTATGGTGGGTTTGCACAGGTACCGCTGCCTCGTTGACATGTGGTCCAACGTCATTCCCAATGGATCCAACTGTGTGGAGATGCTGAGGAGCCTCTGCCCCGTCAGCCCCAGCATGTACTACATCGGTGTCAGCAAGGTACCAGCCGTCCCGGCCAGGGTCCTGGCTACTCTGAGGGAGGGTGGCTGAGGCGGGGGGCTCATGACATTGTGTCCCCTCCCCAGCTCTTCCTGAAGGAGCAGCTGTACCAGGCGCTGGAGAGCAAGCGAGCCCGTGCCCATCACCTGGCCGCGCTCACGCTCCAGCGCTACGCTCGCACCTTCTTCATCAAGAGGCGCTTCCGCTCCCTCCGCAGAAAGATCGTCCTCCTGCAGAGCCGGGCGCGGGGCTACCTGGCCAGGTGGGGGTCCCGGGGGGTAGCGGGGGGGGCAGCGGAGGGTGGCAGAGGATGACAGGTGCCTTCCCGCAGGCAGCGGTACCGGCGCATGCGGCGCACACTCATCAAGTTCAGGTCACTGGTGCACATATATGTGAACCGCCGGAGGTACCTGAAGGTGAGACGGGCACTGGCACATCCTGGAGGGACCCGGGCATCCACTCCCACCCTGTGGCATGCTTGGTGGTGGGTCTGGAGAGGGCACAGCAGCACCCCCACACCCTAAGACTCCTAGACCCCATCCCCACCACCTCCTCCGTGCCCCGTGGGGCACGGACAGCGCCTCTTTGGGGTGAAAGGCTGGTGATACCGAGGGGACAATGGCACCCCGGGGCGGGGGGAACTGCTGCCCCAGCACGGCTGCTCTGCTTGCAGAGGAAGGAGGATGCCCGTCGGCGGGCCGAGGAGGAAAAGGAGAGGATGAAGCAGGTAAGGGGGTGTGGGCGAGGAGCATGCACACGTGATGCACCTGCGACCCGTGTTGCGTGGCCTCGTCCCTGCCGCGCGCTCGCGTGTCCCCCGTGCCCACGGCCGAGGCACCCGTGGGCGCTGGGGAGGGAAGCAGCGTGGCAGAACGGGCGCACGCCTGTGCTGCGCCGGCAGGAGCTGACAAGGAGGGAGGTGGTGGACGTCACCCACCTGGAGATCCCAGCCGAGCTGATGGGGCTGCTGGAGGCCGCCGCAGGTGAGAGGTGCTGCCAGCACTGCTCCTGACCCCCCCATCCCCATCCCCATCCCCATCCCCATCCCATCCCATCCCCATCCCCATCCCAATCCC
>WBNH01001701.1:41769-54691 GCA_013401255.1 Urocolius indicus | reverse complement strand
CCCACCCCCCCCCCGTCCCCATCCCCATCCTCATCCCCATCCCCATCCCATCCAATCCCCATCCCATCCCCATCCCCATCCCATCCCCACGGCCATGCCATAGCTGCCCGCTGTGCCGTAGCCGCCCGGGAGGTGAACGCCGGCTGCGTGGTGCTAGTGCCACCCCCAGCACTGCAGCCCGACTCCCAGCTCACCCTCCCGCTCGACATCAACGACTACCCCATGGCCAAGTACGTGCGGGGCCACTTCCAGGTAAGGCGGGCGCCGCAGGCCGGTGGTGGGGAGCCTGCCCCACGGGCAGCTTTCGGGGAGTCCTCGGCGCCCCGGTCGTGGCGGAGCGGTTTAGGGTCAGGGTTCCCACGGCAGCTCCCCACACCATCGCCCCGGGCTCTGCCCTGGCTTCGGACCTGGGGGCGGCGCGGGGCGCGAGAGGGCCCGGATCCGGGGCGGCCGCGGTGCTGCAGGGAGCCAGCTGCTGCCTCCCTCCCTCCCCGTGGGTTCCTGTCGTCTCCAGAGGCCGGGGGGACCCCGCTGAGGTTATTGGAGAGAGACCCGCCGAGCCCTCCTGGACGCCCGACGCGGGGCAGATTCGGCAACGCTGGGGCGGGAGATCAGGTCGCTTTGCTGCCGGGACCCCGGCCCCATCCCCAGTCGCTTTGCCCTCTTCCTCCTCCTCACCCCGTTTTTGCCGCGTGTTTCCCGGTCTCTATTGTCCCGAACGATGGCATCGGGGCCGGATCCTGCTCTCAGCCTCGCCGAGGTGCCGGCATCTCTGGTGCTGCCAGCACAGCCCGAGCCTGCCCCTGCCCAGCTGCCAGGAGGCTGCGGCCCCGTCCTGCGCCCCAGCCCTGTCTCAGCCCAATAGTCCCCATCCAGCACCGTCACCATGCTCAGTGCCGCAGGGCTGGCCGCTCACGGCCCGAGGCTGTCTCCCGGGCCCAGGTAGCCACGGGTGCGGGTGTCACCGCAGGAACCAGCGTTTGGAATGCTGACGGCCCCCCTGGCAGCCCCCCTCACCCGGCTGGATGAAGACCTGTGCCACGAGGCTCTTAGCCTCTTCCAGCTGGTAAGTGGGACAGCACGGGATCCAGCATTGCGGATCCTGCCTGGGATCCAGAGGAAGGACCTCACTGTCCTCGTGGCAGATCCTGCGGTTCATGGGGGATCCGGGGCTGGGTGGCTCCCAGGAGACCCTCTTCGGCAACTACATCGTGCAGAAGGGTCTGTCAGTACCAGGGCTGCGGGATGAGCTTCTGGCACAAGCTGCCAACCAGGTCTGGCGTAACACCAACGTCAACAACGAGGAGCGGGGCTGGCTGCTGCTGGCCACCTGCCTCAGCGCCTTCCCTCCATCGACCGCCTTCGACAAGTACCTGCTCAAGTGAGTGGGGGCTGAGCGCAGGGACGGGCACAGGGACCGGCTGGGACCCACGGGCGTAGCTTGGCACTCGTGCCTGGGGACACTGCTGGGACTCTCCAGGGCTTCTGTGGGGCAGCTGGGCACATGTGCCTGAGGATGCTGCCTAGGTCCCACCAATTCTTCCGGGATCCCTTGAGCCAGCCTGGCACACGTGGCCAGGGATACTACCCAGGTCTTTCCAGGCATGCTCTGAGTCTATCTGTGGTCCCTGGGGCCAGTCTGGGGATGCTGCCCAGGTGCCTCTGGGGATGCTCTGAGGTCCCTGGTGATGCTCATGGTCCCTGAGGCCAGCTTGGCACATGTACCCTGGGATTATGCTCAGGTTCCTCCAGGATCCCTTGAGCCAGCCAGGCATGTATGCTCAGGTTCTTCCAGGGAGCCTCTGGCCAGCTTGGGGGTGCCTCCCTCAGCATCCCGCCTTCTGCACAGGTTCGTCTCTGACTACGCCTTCGCCGGATACAAGGCGGTGTGCCAGCGCAAGCTGATGCAGGCCATGGCACGCTCGCAGCTGGGCGCCGCGGCTGCCCGCACCTACCCACCCTCGCTGCTGGAGTGGACGGCGAACCGGCAGCAAGCCAGCATGGCGCTGCTCCTCCACTGCTTCAATGGTGTGGGGTGGTGTGGGGTGGTGCGGGGTGATGGCAGCAGTGAGGGCCGGGCATGGCTTGGCCACGCTGCCACCCTCACGGGCAGGAGCGGACTGGCATGGCTCACTCAATGCCTATCCCTCCCCAGGTGACCAGTTCTCCTGCCCTGTCCACTCCTGGAGCACAGGCGAGGACCTGGCAGGGGATGTCCTGAAGCACAGGTACCTGCCGGACTGGCACTCCTTACCCAGTGGGGCAAGCATGGGGCACCAGTGTCATCCTGGGGCCATTTCGGGTGACCCCAGGATCTGGGAAGTGGGATGCCTGGCTCATGGGCAGGGTGTACCCACAGAACCGGGGCGCTACTGGCAGCCCACATCCATCCCCAGCATTCCCCTGTTGGCAGGGGGCTGGCGGAGGGCTGGCGTGGCTGGTCTGTGGCCATGAAGGTGGGTGCCAGGTGGGCTGAGCTGGCTGGCCACGACTACGTCCTGGATCTCATCTCTGACCTCGAGCTGCTCCGGGGCTTCCCCAAACAGAAGTCCTGCTTCCTCGTCGCATGGGAGGGGGCCGTGAGCCACGGCAGGGACAGCCGGCTGTAGGTACCCGGGCAGGGACGGGATGCCTGCCGTGGGGCTGGGGGAAAATGCCAGCGGCTGGCTGGCTCGGCGCTGGCAGCAGTGTGGGTCCTCCTGGGGAGGATCTGGCACCCAGTGAGTGCACGATGACTCTCTCTGCAGGGTGCTGGGACACAGCTTGGATTTGGATGAAGTGCCTCCTCCCCCGGCCGTGAAAGCCCCCACGCTGCCATCCATGGAGGCGTACCACCCCCATGGTAGGGCATCATCCCTCCTTGGCCCACAGACCTGCCTGTGGGGCCATGCCGGTGACCGATGGCAGCTCATCTCTCCTCGTTCCCCAGCAGAGGGGGAATTTGGAGAGCCGCGTGGCCAGAAGGGTCTGGACCGGTACCTGGACAGCCTCTTCGACCCTGTGCTGTCCTACGGCAATGGGGTGAGTGGGGCTTTCCCCTGCCCAGGGCAGAGGGACTCTGGGGTTCGGGGGATGCAAGTGTCTCGGCCTCCCTCCCCTGACACCTGTGGCCCAGGAGCTGGAGAAGCCGGCCATCCTGTCACAGAGGATGAAGGGAGGAGGTGGCGTGGGAGACGGGGACAATGATGCCGAGCGGAGCGGAGCTGCCGTAGCTGTGGAGAAGCGTCAACCGAGGGGTGAGCGCCCCGAGCACCCCTGCAGCCCGACCCGGCTCTGTGCCTCAGTTTCCTCATCTGGTCCCTGATCCCCACTGTGGAGGACACCCCTGCACCCAGCACCCCGCAGCCCTGGCACCCTGGTGCGGGGTGCGGGATGCCCCAGCTGAGCTCTCTTCCCTTGCCATGGCAGGAGCGGAGTCAGCCCCGTCCCCGCAGTGCCGGGCAGATGCCCACCAGCCGCCTGAGTCCATGGTCAGTGGGGCAGGGCCGGGGGGCTGCCGGGGGTCAAGCCCTGCCTGTGCTGTGAGGCAGCTGTGACAGGCAGGTCCCTTAGGATGGGGGCAGCTTGAAGGGTGCTGGATGGTCACGATGTGATGTCTCTTGCAGGGCAAAGCAGCAGAGGGGATGCCGGCCCGCGCCCCCCAGCCCCGACCTTACACGCAGAAAGCCGGTAAGAGGTCCCAGTGCAACGGGGATTGGTGGCACCGAGCTGTGCCCCCAAGTTTGAGGGCAGTGCTCGGTCCTCTCTGAGCCATGCGCTTGGGCCCACAGCACCCGTGGGCCGGCGCTGGCCGGGCGAGCTGGTGCGACATTCCCGGCTCAACTCGGAGCACTTCCCACGGCCCACGCACGACATCCGCAACATCATCCGGCAGTGCCAGCCGGCCCCGCGCGGCACACAGCCCCACAGGTAGCCTCCCAGCCCCGGCCAAGCCGCGGGCTTGTCCTGCCGGCCGGTCCGTGTGCTGGTCTTGGTGCCGGCGCACAAGCAGTGCTGGGGTGCAGGTGATGCTGGAGGTGCTGCTGATGCCAGGATGCAGGTGGCAGTGTGTAGGTGATGCTGTGGGGTGCAGGTGATGCTGGGGGTGCTGCTGATGCCAGGATGCAGGTGGCAGTGTGTAGGTGATGCTGTGGGGTGCAGGAGAATGCTGGAGGTGCCACTGATGCCAAGGTGCAGGCAATGCCAGAGTGCAGCCAGTGCCAGAGTGAAGGCGATGCTGGGGTGCAGGTCACGCTGGGATGCCTGTGACCCCAGGATACACATGATGTGGAGTGCTGTCTCTGCAGCAAGCTCTTTGGGAAGAAGCTGGATCCCCATGAGGAAGCCATGCAGATCCTGAAGGAGCAGCTCTCAGCAGCCCGGGTGCCAGTGTCTGTGGTAGGGATACGGCCAGCACTGTGCCCCCCGTGCCAGCCTGGGGGAGCCACCAGCCCTGACCTCAGCCCACTCTCTGCCTTGCAGGGGGCCAAGGAGATGGTGGCCACAGTGAAGCCAGTCACAAGCAGCAGGTACCAGCTGCGAGCACCAACGAGGCATCTGGTGGCCACCCGGCCCCCAGGTATCACAGGGCAGAGCCGTGGCATTATGGGGGCAGGGCGGAGTGGTGCACCTCATCTTCCCTGATGGCACCAGCTGATGCCTGGTGTGGCTGGGCACAGGTCTGGCTCTCCAGCATCCTCATGGGATAACCACTGTGCCCAGCTAAACATTCTCTGCCTCATGGCTGCCCCCCGTGCCTCAGTTTCCCCATGTGGTGTTTCCCCCTGGGATGTGCAGAGCTTTCCATCCTTTCGCAGTCTCTGTCTCACGGGAGCTCCCATCCGAGGGGCAGCAGGTCCAGACCCAGCTGCACCGGAGCTGCACTGAGGACTTCTACACCTACCACAACGTGCCCTGGAAGATATACATCCGCAAGGAGGTGCGGGGTGCACGGGGGGTGGGGACAGGCAGGTGTCACGGTGCTACAGGGACAAAGGGGGTTTTTGCTGAGCTTGATGCCGTGCAAAGGTGGGCGATGCCAGGCTGATCTCCCTCCTGGCAGGTTTTCTACCCCAAGGACAGCATCAACAACCCGCTGCTGCTCGACCTCATCTTCCGGCAGGTGAGGCATCCAGCTGGTCCTGCAGCCACCCTGGAGTCACCTGGGTGCTGGGCTATCCCACCTTGATCACCCCATCTTCTCCTGCCAAGGTGCAGGGCAGAGGGGCTGGCGGGCACATGGTTCCCCCGGCATGGCCCCGCTACTCCTCACCCCCTTCCCCAGATCTTCAACGACACATTGTCTGACACCTGCATCCGGATCAGCCAGGAGGAGCGGCTCCGCTTGAAATCTCTCTTCGGTAACTGTCACCCACACCCCTGTGTCCTGCTGCTCTGTGGCGGGGGGGCTCACACTGGGTGGGCACAAACATGGGGGGCTCACTCCAAGCTGCTCCAGTATCCATCTTAATCTCCTGGACATCTCCAAGCCACAACAAGCTCTGCTTAAAGCCAGAGTAGTTCTTCTCTGTCCTATCATTTGATGCTCCACAAAGTCATGAGTTGTGTCTGGTCTCAGCCAGGATTGCTGACAGGAGAACTCCTGTCTCTCCATCACTGCCTTACTAGGCTTGGGAAGGGGATGAGCATCCCTACTCTGGCTGTGAACCCTGTGTCCAGATCCTTCCTGTGGAGGGGATGATGTTCACCAGGGGGTATTTCTCCTACAGCGGAAAACAAGCTGGACTCCTTCAGCCCTGTGGCCACCGAGAGCGTCAAGAGGGAGATCATTGCCGCTGCCCGCGATGGCTGCGAGGTGTATTTCTCACGCCTCTTCCCCGCCACGGTGAGGGTCTGGCCACAGGTCAGGTCAGTGTGGGATCAGAGCAGCCCTGTGCCCCTGGGCTGAGCAGCATCCCGGCCTGCAGGGCAGCGTGGGGACGGGCGTGCAGATCCTGGCTGTGTCCCACACTGGCATCAAGCTGCTGCGGCTACTGAAGGGCAGCAACGTCCCTGGGGAGCAGCTGCAGGTGCTGCGGACGTACAGGTAGGGCCAAGGAGCCCAGGTAGTTGGGGTGAGATGGGTACTGTGGGTGCTGGGTACTTCAGCCTCCCCTTGCCCTGCCACAGCTACGCCGACTTGCTCTTCGTGACCACTCCATCCAGGAACATGCTGGAGTTCAACCTGAGCAGCGAGAAGCTCATCCTCTTCTCACCCAAAGCCCCTCAGGTCAAGGCCATGGTTGACCACTTCATCACGGAGCTCAGGAAGGTGTGGGGGGGTATCTGGGGGCATGACCTGGGAGTGAGGCCTTGCCTGTGTGCCTGTGTTTGGGGAGCTGAGCTGGGCAATGGATGGGGAACTTGCAAATGGGACCCTGTTTGGGGTGACAAGGGCTTGGGAGGGGGGAGCCCTGGACTGGTCCTACAGCTGTAGATGCTTGAAGTCCCTGTGCTGAGTGGAATGAGGCTGTGCATGAGTGTGCATGAGCATGCCTGCGTGTGCCTGCATGCACGGGCTGTGCCAGCCACCCTTGCACCCAGGACTCCCAGTACGTGGTGGCTGTGAGGAATTACAGCTCGGAGGACAAGGGCCAGCTCAGCTTCCACAAAGGGGACATCATCCACCTACAGTCGCTGGAGTGCCCTGAGAGAGGTCAGCACCCCCTCCAGCCTCCCATGCCAAAACACCTCCAGTAGGACTGATGGCTCTGGCCTCGCACCCCATGACACCCTGTGTCCCCATGATGTCCCCACAGACCACTACTATGGCTGTGTGGTCCGCAAGAAAGTGATGTACCTGGAGGATCTGAAGACAGGCACCCAGGATTTTGGTGGGTGCCATGCTGTCCCTTTGCGAGTCCCTGGTCTGTGTGCACTGCCTTGAGCTGTGTCCTCTCCTGAGGCTGGGGCATGAGGCAGGTTCCTGCCTCTGTCACCTCTCAGCAGGATGGTTTGGGCTCTTTTTGGCCAACACAGGGGGATGCTCCCTGGTGGTTCCCAGCCTCGGTGGCACTGGGTGCTGCCCCATGTCTCTGTAGGTTTTACGATCCAGCTCCTGCGCCCTTACTTTGAGCAATCCCACATGGCAGCCATTTCTAACCAAAATCTGCAGCCAGACTCCTCAGAAAGGGCACAGACTGCAGGGGGCAGGAGGGAGTCAGCAGAGGCTTTTTGGGGGGTGATCCCCAGGGCTGCCAGCCTGAGGCCATCCCCGCTGTCTGCCTGGCGCAGGGTGGAAGTTCGGGGCCATCCATGGCAGGTCGGGGCTCTTCCCCACCGAGTACGTCCAACCCGTCGCAGCGCCTGACTTTGTCCATTTGCCAGCGGAGAGGAAGGAGGAGCCCAGGGACAAGCAGGGCAAGGTGGTGGCTTCAGCGGCTGTGGCCGTGGCTGTCGCCTCCACCGCCGTGGCCCAGGAGCTGGATCGTAAAACCGAGGTGAGTGCAGGCCCAGGGTGGCAGCCAGCATGGTGCCAGCTGTGCCCAGCGCCCACCACCCCGCTCCACAGGCACCCCTGGGCAGCACGGCCTCTGTGCAGGGGCTGGAGAGAGACGATGCTGAGCGCCTTGGGGACGGCTCGGGGATCTGCTCCATGTCAGCCTTTGCCCGGCGGTACTTCCGCACCGCACGGCGTGAGACCACGTGAGTGGCTGCAGTGCGATGGGGCCACTCCGTGGCAGGGACATCCCACGGCAGGGACACCCATGCCCACCTGTTCCCTCATCCCTCTCCCAGGGACTCCAGCGGGATGAAGGCCAAAAGGGACGTGCCCGATGTGCTGGAGATGCTGACGTTCACCAAGGTGCGGGGAAGCGGGGTTCCCCCTGACCTGCTGGCAGCTGCAGGTCCCCCTGAGGTCCTGATGTGCTTGGGAGCTCCCTGAGTGCCACCCTAACACCCAGCCCAACCCTCTGTCTGCTCTCAGGAGCTGACCCTCTCTCCCTATCCCCAGATCCCCATCCAGGAGTCACTCATCGAATTTGCGGATGGTAGCATCAGCAAACTGGCCGTTGAGACTTTCCAAGGTAAGGTGGGGAGCACAAGCACCCTATCCCCCTGCCCCAGTGGCCATCCCCAGCCCCGTCCTTGGAGAAGGGTGGGGGCAGGACCCGAGTGGGCAGACACGATAGTCTGGGGCAGTTTAGCTCCTCTGGTCCCAGTGCCCCGAGTGCCCAGGATGTTGTCCGCACCCAGGGGAGCGTGTCCCTGGGGAAGGGGTAGGGTGAGCTGTGTCACCGTGTGGCTTTGTCATCCCCAGCTGTGATGAAGTTCATGGGTGACCACCCTCTGCGGGGACAGACAGAGCTGGACGCCATCTGCACCATCCTCAAGGTAAATCCCCCACTGGGCCTTGAGGGTGGCCTGAGCAGGAACAGCAGCTGGGGCTGTCCCCAGCCACAGAGTGAGCTGTGCCTCTCTCCCAGCTGTGTGCGGAGCATGAGGTCCTGCGGGACGAGGTGTACTGCCAGATCATCAAGCAGATCACCAACAACACCAGCCCCAAGCCGTGAGTGCCACCTGCCCTGGCTGGGACAGCAGTGGCTGGCGTTAGGGACTGTTGTGACCCTGACATGGGGGGAGACCCAATGACCCTATCCTCACAGCAGGCTGTGCTGCTGCCCCGGGCACAGCCACCATGGGCACCGTGGCCCTCGTCAGGGTCTGAACCCTGGCTCTCCCTGGCAGGGACAGCTGTCAGAAGGGCTGGAGGCTGCTCTACATCCTCACTGCCTACCACAAGTGCTCAGAGGTGCTCAGGCCTTTGCTCACAGCCTTCCTGCAGCGTGCCAGCAGGCACCCGGAGCTGCCTTTCCAAGGTAGGGGCTTGTGCGCACTTCAGGGTGCTGGGTATGTGGTAGGGAGGGACACTCAGGGGTGTCCCGGGGCCCAGGAGGTGCTTCTGCAGAGCCAGCGTGGTGGCTCAGCCCCTGGTCCCTGTCCCCACCAGGCATCGCCAAAGCCTGCGAGCAAAACCTGCGGAAAACCCTGCAGTTCGGCGGCCGCAGCCTCTTCCCCAGCAGCATGGAGCTCAGGGCCATGGTGGTGAGGCTGGGTGCTCATGGGTGCCCGTAGGACGCAGGGAAGGGCTGATGCCAGCTTGAGATCCTCCCATGGGCTGGGGATGCACCCCACACAGTGCCCTAGGGCTGAGCCAATCCTCCCCCAGTCCTTTGTTGGGGCACCACTTGGAGAGTGCCCAGAGCTTTCCCTGGCAGGGGCACAACTCTGTGCAGGTGGGGTGAGGGGCATGATGGCTCACTTGAGTGGAACGGGCAAGATACAGGATGATCCCCATGGGATGGTCTCCGAGGGATAGCTTGGGGATTTGGAGTGTAAAGGGCACCCTTTAGTGTGGGGTCTAGTGTGCGAGGGGCTCCCTGCACCCCAACGTGTCCTGCCCACGCAGGCTGGACGCAGTGCCAAGCGCCAGCTCTTCCTCCTGCCTGGTGGTATCGAAAGGCACCTCAAGATCAAGACATGCTCGGTGAGTCAGAGGGGGCACCCCAGGCTCGTGGTGACCCCCAGTTGTGAGTGCCCTCGGGGCGTGGATTTTAGGAAGGGCTGGGTGCACAATGGGGAAGGACACACAGGGATGTCCCAGAGCTCGGGAGCTGCTTTAGCAGAGCCAGCTCCCCTCCTGTCCCCGAGCCAGGGGACTTTGTTCAAGGGAGATCCTTTCCTTGGTGGCCACGTGGGATAAGCCTCAATGCAGCACCACTTGGTGGCCTGGCGCATGGCTCTGGGACACGTGGCAGTGTCCCATACGCCTGTCCCCATGCCAAGGTGGCTCTGGATGTGATCGAGGAGCTATGCTGTGAGATGGGGCTGCAGCACCCAGAGGCTTTTGACGAGTACATCCTCTTCGTGGTCACTGAGAGAGGTGAGGGGCTGTTGGGGCCAGGCCGGCCGTGCCGCCAGCGGGTGCTGGGCAGGGTGGTGGCCATGCTCAGGCTCCCGGGCTGGCGCAGGGCAGAGCGTGCGGCCGCTGACCCGTCGGGAATATGTCCTGGACGTGGCCGCCGAGACCGAGCGCCGGGATGCCAGCTACACCTTCTGGTGCCGTCGCGTGGTCTGGAGCCAGCCTCTCAAGTTCGACAATGAGCTCTACGTCACTGTCCACTACAACCAGGTTGGGACAGACTCCCGCCTTGAGGCCACCTCCCTGTTCCCCGCCAGGAGCGTGACCTGTCCCCAAGCTATGTCCATGTGCTCTGTACCCCTCAGGTACTCCCCGACTACCTCAAGGGTCTGTTCACCATCCTGCCGCCTGCGAGGCCAGGAGAGCAGCACTTCCAGCAGGTGGCCAAGCTGGCTGCCCTCCAGCACCGAGCCAAGGACCACCACCACCTCCCCACAGCGTATGGCTAGGGGCAGGGGGTCAGGGACACACACACGTCCCACGAGGTGTGGGACCTGACCAGTGTCTCCCCGCAGACGGGAGGTGCAGGACTACGTCCCCCCGCAGCTCTTCCGCCTGCTGAAGGCCCAGTCCTGGCTCCAGATGGTGACCCAGCACATGCAGCAAGCCCAGGCGCTCAGCGCCCACCAGGCCAGGGCACAGTTCCTGGGTGAGCAGGCACAGGACGATGGCAGGGAGATGATGCAGCTGGGAAGGCTGTGCTAAGCAGAACATGATGCTAATGAGGACGCAGTGCTGCTGCGGATGAGGTCCTGATGGGGATATGAGGCTGCTGGGTTTGTGAAGCTGCAGGAGATGTGAAGCTGCTGGGGATGCAATGCTGTCCAGGAGGCCATGATGATGGGGATGCAATGCTAACAATGAAGAGTTCCTGCCTGGGTGGCTCTCTGGGTCAGGCAGACCTTGGCCCTGTGTGGAGCTCAGGGTGCTGCATGGGGGGTCAGGACCGCAGTGGCAGGGCAAGAGCAGCAAGGCAGGCTGCTGCCGGGCGCCATGCTCAGCCACCTGCTTTCCCAGTGGACTGCAACGGGGCCCCTGGGCTGCTCCTGGGTCCAATCCTATTCTTCACCCAGAACCTCATGTGGTGCAAGGCTGTGGGAGTCAACCTGGCTCCTGCCAAGCATGGGGCTAGCTGGGACCTTTGGCAGAATCCTCGTGGGTGTGAGTCTCCCTGATGCTCAGGCACAAGAGAGCAGCAGCGAGTGCTGAGACCCCGTCCTCTGCCTCATAGGGCTGCTGAGCGCCTACCCCATGTTTGGCTCGTCCTTCTTCTACATCCAGAGCTGCAGTAACAATGCCATCGTTTCACCCTGCATCCTGGCTGTCAACCAAAACGGCCTCAACTTCCTCAGCAAGGAGACCCACGTAGGTGGGGGGTTGGGGGAGGCATGGGATCCCATGGGCACCACCTGGCCCCTCTGCTCCAAGCCAGGGGGCACCGTGTTTACAGCAGGCGAGGGGTGACATCGCTCTCTAAAGGAGACAGTCCCCAGGTTTGGCCCCATCAGGCCAAGTCTGCTTGTCCATGTCCAGCCTGTGCGTGTGGGGCTGCATCACTGGCCCCCTCTGCCCTGCTCCTGTCTGCACGAACTCTGCTCCTTGGTCCCCTTGCTGGGGTCCCTGGGGCACATGGGCCACTCCAACCCAAACCCGTCCCCCCCAGGAGCCCGTCGCCAAGTTCTCGCTGAAGGAGATCCAGTCGACGCGGACGCAGCGTCCCACGGCCGGATCCAGCTACCCCTACGTGGAGATCACGCTGGGCGACCTCCTGGCCCAGGGCATCACCCAGCTGCAGCTGGAGCAGGTAGGGGACGCTCGGGGCGGGGGGGGGAAGGCGGTGGGTCCTGCAGAGCCCTGCCGGGGCTCCTGCGGCGACGGCACGGCCACCGATCTTGTGTGTTCCCTCGGTCAGGGCCTGGAGCTGTGCCGCGTGGTGGCCGCGCACATGGAGATGCTGCTGGGCGCCCGGGAGAAGAGGCTGACGCTGCCGCCCAGCGAGATCACGCTGCTGTGAGCCCAGCAGCGGCCCCGCCACGGCGGCAGGGCAGGGCAGGCGCCGAGCCACGGGGCTGCCAGCCTGGGCGCTGGCTGCCGGCCCCTCCGCGCCGCTTGGCTCCGGAGGTTTCATACACGCCCGCGAGCCCGGCCCAACGCGTGTCCGTGGTTTTGTGCTGCGCTCGGTGCCACGGGGCCGGTTGCTGCCTGCCGGCCGTGCCTCGTCTCCCCACACATCATCCTCCTGCAGCCCCGTGCCTCGGTTCCCCGCACATCATCCTCCCGCAGCCCCGTTCCTCGGTTCCCCCTCCCCGTGCCTCGGTTCCCCGCACATCACGCTCCCGCAGCCTCGTTCCTCGGTTCCCGCTCCCNGCCCTGCCGGGGCTCCTGCGGCGACGGCACGGCCACCGATCTTGTGTGTTCCCTCGGTCAGGGCCTGGAGCTGTGCCGCGTGGTGGCCGCGCACATGGAGATGCTGCTGGGCGCCCGGGAGAAGAGGCTGACGCTGCCGCCCAGCGAGATCACGCTGCTGTGAGCCCAGCAGCGGCCCCGCCACGGCGGCAGGGCAGGGCAGGCGCCGAGCCACGATGCTGCCAGCCTGGGCGCTGGCTGCCCGCCCCTCCGCGCCGCTTGGCTCCGGAGGTTTCATACACGCCCGCGAGCCCGGCCCAACGCGTGTCCGTGGTTTTGTGCTGCGCTCGGTGCCACGGGGCCGGTTGCTGCCTGCCGGCCGTGCCTCGTCTCCCCACACATCATCCTCCTGCAGCCCCGTGCCTCGGTTCCCCGCACATCATCCTCCCGCAGCCCCGTTCCTCGGTTCCCCGCTCCCCGTGCCTCGTCTCCCCGCACATCACGCTCCCGCAGCCCCGTTGCGGGGCTCTCGCCCGGCGCGTGCCGCGCGCTTTCCCGCCACGGGCTGACCCGCGGCCGGTCAGTTGTGCCGCTCCACCCCGCCCGCCAGGGGGCGGTCACGCCCCGCCGCCGCCTCGCGCCCGCAGGCACCTGGGCGGCCACCCCAAGCTCCCC
>WBNH01001701.1:16113-41566 GCA_013401255.1 Urocolius indicus | reverse complement strand
CTTCCGCCGATCCCCCCCCGCCATGGGCAGCGCCGCGGCGGAGGGAGCGGCAACGGCAACAACGAGCCGCGCCGGGGCCGCCGCTGCTGGGCATGTGCCAGGCCCGGCCACCGCGTGAGCCTCGGCGGCGGCACCGGCAGCATTGTCCGCGCCCTTCCTTCCCGGGCCAAGCCGTGAGTGTGGCGGCCGCCGGGCCGCCTCCTTGCTCCCGGGAGGGGCGGGAAGCAGCCGTGCTGCCCGCTGGGAGGGGGGGTCCCGTCTCCCTGCGGCGGGGGCGTGGGGTGCCGTGGGCACCGGGAGTGTGCGTGTGTGTGTGTGTGTGTGTGTGTGTGTGTGTGAGTGAGGGGGTCCCGTTCTCACCTCCCCGTCCCTCCGGGGCTCTCCCAGCAGGGCGGCGGGTGCCATGAATAGCAGCTGCGCGTCCCCCGCCGCCCGCCGCCTGCAGCGCCGGGATCGATAGAGGCGGGGGCAGCGGACGCACTATGGCCGGCAGCGGCTACACGGACCTGCGGGAGAAGCTCAAGTCCATGATGCCCTACCGGGACGGCCACAAAGGCGGCGGCGGCAGCCTCCCGCGGGAGCCCCCCGAACCCCCCTACGATCGCAAGCGGCGGCACCAGGACTCCGGCTCCGAGCCCAGCGACTACGAGGAGCAGAAGGAGGAGGAAGAAGCTCGGAAAGTCAAAAGCGGCATCCGCCAGCTTCGCCTCTTCAGCGCCGAGGAGTGCGCCAAGATCGAAGCGCGGATCGAGGACGTGGTGTCCCGGGCGGAGAAGGGGCTCTACAAGGAGCACACGGTGGATCGGGCACCGCTGCGGAACAAGTATTTTTTCGGGGAGGGCTACACCTACGGGTCTCAGCTGCAGAGGCGAGGCCCCGGCCAGGAGCGCCTGTACCCGCGGGGGGAGGTGGACGCCATCCCCGAGTGGGTGCACGACCTGGTGATCAGGAAGCTGGTGGAGCACCGGGTGATTCCCGAGGGCTTTGTGAACAGTGCCGTCATCAACGACTACCAGCCGGGGGGCTGCATTGTCTCCCACGTGGATCCCATCCACATCTTCGAGAGGCCCATCGTCTCGGTCTCCTTCTTCAGCGACTCGGCGCTCTGCTTCGGCTGTAAATTCCAGTTCAAACCCATCAGGGTCTCGGAGCCCGTTCTCTTCCTGCCCGTGAAGAGGGGAAGCGTCACGGTGCTCAGGTAACTCTCCTGCATTGCCGAGGCTTCCGCTAACGTGTGTCAGGGCTGGGTTGTGTAACGCTAATCACGAGGCGTGTGGACACACACACACACACACACACCCCCCGCACAGCAGCTCGGGCTGGATCTCGCCCGCCTGTGGGCATGCAGGGTCTGGCTGTGGCAGAGGGGACGATGGAGGGATCCGGGAGAAGGGTCCTGCCCCCCGTGGCGGATGGGGATTTGGGTGGGTATTGTCTCTGCGGGGCTTGAGGCAAGTCCTGGCAGGAGCGTGGCCGGCTGCAGGGCAAAGCTTTGTCGTAGTTCCTGTGAACAGTTAAAATAACACAGTGAGACACAAAATGGATTCTGTGCCCAAGAGTGGTCATAGAGGGAGCAGCTGGTTGATTTGGGGCTCCTGGGTCTATTCTTAGCTCAGCTGGTGCCTCCCCAACCTGACCTTAAGTGTGGAGAGGAGGTGTGAATGGCCTCGCCTTCCCAGTTCATCAACTGGGAGTGCTAAACCCTCCCCTGCCCCACGCCAGGGGGAGACCAGAGTGCAGAGCCCCAGGGGACTGTCACTTGGAAGCTGGGCCAGTCACGGGCATGAGAAAGGACTTTATGTGTGGGTGGAAGAGGAAGAGCCGTGGAGGTGAAATGACCTGCCCAAGGTCACGCAGACGGTCGGTAGTAAAGCTGGGATTGGCACTGGGAAACGCTTCCTAATCCCCGCGGCTCCCTGTAGGCTCCGGGAGGGCAGGTAAGGGGGCGGGCAGGGGTGCGTGCAGGCTGCTGCGTAGGGACCTGCTGTTGCCCAGGGCTTGGGCAGGACGGCTCGAAGGCCGGTGCTGGGGCTGCCTGCCTGGGTGAGCACCAGTCCCTCCTGCCTCTGAAGGTCAGAGCGCTCCCTGCCAGGAGCAGGGATCGCCAGCCTCTGCCAGCAGTGCTCCCAGCTACCAACTAAATCCTCGTTTGGGGTTTATTTTTGTGGCCCGCTGAAGCTCCAGGCTGATTTTCAGGGCTCCCAGGCCGTAACACAATCCCCTGCTTTAGCTTGTAAAGCGATCGCCGCAGGGTTCGGGTAGGAATGTTCCCCCCCACATCCCCCCAGCCTCGGTGCATCAATAATAAATGTGGAGATCTCGCGTAGCTTTTATCTGGGGAAAGCTGCACAAACATTAACTAATCCTCGCCGTCCCCCCACCGTTAGGTAACTTCTGCTCAGCCAGGGATGAGGGAGGCTGCGGAGGGAAGCAGGAACCGACGCTGGGGACTTTTTCTCCTTCTTTGGTGAACTGGCCAGGGCAGGGAGGGTGCAGAGGGTGGACAGAGGGCAGGGTCATTTTGTGAAAGGGAACCAGGGTGGGAGTGACACCCATCCTGCCGCAGGCTCTGTCCCAGGGGATGGAGACTTAGGTGCAAGGCAGCAGCTCTGCTCCCTCACTTCCCTTAGACAGCAGGAGGGAAAGTTTTTACCCTGTTTTTTCTGCTGGTGATGCAAACCCATGTGCTACCTTTCCCAGATGGGCCTGGAGTAAATAATTGTCCTTATTTTCAGAGGCAGAAGTTAGCTGCTTTTTTTTTTTGAGGACATTGGGAGTTTTTCCTTGCTTAGAAGCATGCTGGCAGAGCTGTTAACACAGTCTGAAGTCTGGTCAAAGCCACTAGGAACGCTGGTGGCCTTGGGTCTGCAGGAGGATGGTTGCCTCGCAGTGGAGGGTCGTGGGAGGAAGGAGAGATGCGCTGCTGTGTTTCAGGACCAGAGAATGATGTTTTCTTGTTCCAGACCCTCACTCTTCCTCCAAAACTGCCAGGAAGAGGCAGCTGACTCAGGGCTCGAAGAACTGGAGCAGGAATTTTTCCCAGGCTTGTGAGTTTGGGTTGCTGGCCAGCTGTCACCTGGGATTGTGGTTGAAACAATCCTACAAATTAAAGGAAGACATCTTTTTCCCTCCAAATAGAAAGATTGTTTTCTGACCCACCTACTGCATGTCTTCACTAGCTTAATCCACTCTTAGTTGTTCTGCTTTCCAGCAAATAATAGACTTTAAAATGGCGATTATTTCAATTTGGGTACAGCAGTTAGCAGATACTTAGCACTCATTTAAGAGAGATCCTGCCAAAGTGATTGTTCTGGGATTGATATGATCCTGGCTGGATGCAAGTTCCTCTGCCTCAGTGTCATCCTTCTAACCCCACTGATTTAGGAGGAGCAGGAGAGGTGTGTCTGTAGACTCTCAGCCCTTGCTCATGTTTAACTCTCCAAACTTGGGTGGTTTTTTTTTTTGCCTCCCAGTAAACAGTTGCTGAAGGCAGTTGCCCTGGAGATAGGGAAACGTTGTAGATAGAAATGGCATGCTTGTAATGTCTGTGATTCAAATATTGCTGGGTCAGTGGCTGCTGCTGGCACGCAGCCTTTCAGGGGAAGCCAGGCTTTGCTTACCATTTGGAAATCTTGAGGATTCAAAGAAAGCTGTTCCATCTCTCTCTTTAGCCCCACATTGTTCTTGGGTTCTCCCCTGGTCACTCCTGTCCTGTCCTGCTCTCAGCAGCCTATTCCAAATTGTCCTTCCTATTTTATAGCCACCTATTCCCCCTGCCTCGCAGAGGGGCTTTCCCCATATCCCTCCCTTGACTTTATTTGCCTACCATGAAGCAGGCTGCTGTGTTTGCAAACACTGAACCCACCTCAGACTCGTTGGAAAGCATTCAGATCTCCAATGAGAGGTTAGTGTTTAAAAGGTGGAAGGGAGGTTCTCCTGGCTGGACTGTGCACCTCTGCCAAGAGGACAAAGGCTGAGCCACCCCGTGACCTGCTGATAGGCCCATTGCTCTTTCAGAGGACACTTTTTTCCCCCTCTCCTTTTGTGTCTGTGGTGACAATTTGCCCTTGTGGGTTCTAAAACCTAGAAAACCTCCAGTCCTTTCTTCTCATGCAGCCCCAGGAAGCGGGTGCTCCTGGGGATTTGTCCTGCTACCAGCGAGGCCAGGAGGAAGTGACAGCAAAGCCCAAGTCTTGTGCTGCTCTTCTCAGGTATTTGGAGTGAAGGTGAATTGGGTCCTGTGGACCATCAGCTCTCTGTTGGGGGCTGATGGCTGTGCCACATTGTAGGTTTTCTTGGGTTTTTTAACAAAAATTTGATAATCATCAATTGATGGAAGCACTGGAGATGGAGGAGTTTGCCTGTTCATCTGGGGAATGTGTACTTTGAAGCCTGCTTAGCCTGGAAAAAAGGGAAGGGAGCTGGGAGATGCAGAGCCAGCCAGGGCAGGTGGTTCCAGCTGCACCCCTGCACCACTACACCGTGCCCTGGTAGCAAAGTAGCTAAGTAGCTTTTATTTAACAGGTGGGTGTTGCATCTCAGGATTGTGGTTGGAAATAGTGCAGTTGCAGTTAGCCAGAAGAATAAGCACCCAAAGAGTATCACTTCCCAGGTTCTGAGAGCTTGTAACACCATGTGGGCTTCCCTGCTGCAGCTGGGGAGTGCTCCAGGTCCTCTCCTGGCTGTTTGTCGTAGCAGTGCAAATATGGTAGCGTTTGTGTCTCCTGTTGTGTGGAGGCGTTGCCTGGTCATCAGAGCTGGTTGCAGTCTCTGGAGGATGAACCTCATTTCTTCCCAGCTGGAGGGATCTCTCCTCAGCTGCCTGGATTAGGTGCTTTTCCAGAAAAGTCTTGATCCCTTAGAAAAGGCTGCTGGTGCACAGGGAGTTCTGAGTGTGCTGGTGGTGATGAGGTAAATAGATTTGTTCAAGCTCTGCTTCAACTGGTCAGTGTCACCTCGGTGGTTTATGGCAGCAGCTTTCCTGAGACACAAGTAAAGCCTCGAGCTGCACAAACCCTGCGATGGGCTGGTGTGTGAGGTTCCTCTGCCTCTGAACTGGCCTGGCTTTTGTCAGCCCTGGCAAATATTTCTCGCTAGAGACTCTGCAGAGCTTCGGTGCCTCCTTTCTGGTGATGTTTGTACACAAAAAGCTACCTTCATCTCTCCCTGATCGGTTACGTTGTGGCTCGGCAGCAGCTCCTCTGGACTGAAAAAGAGACTTGGGGAGGAGTTGGGAGTGTGAGATCTGACAGGTTAGTTAGGAGTTGGAGTGTTAGCTGGGGAAGCGAGGAGGTGCAGATGCTGTCCACACATGTTCTGGAAAATGCTATCGGCTGGAGACAGCATTTGGATGTTGTCATGGGCAGCAGTTCAGGGTTTTTCCTACTAAGTTATCTCTCACCTGATGCTTTGGGTGAGAAATCTCTGTTTAGGCCCTTGATATCATTACAGGTGTTTCATCCCAGCCTCTGCCCCTTCATCCATCACCAGGATGCAGCAGGGCCGTGCAGTTGCTGACAACTTTGTGCTGGCACAAAGCAGAACAACTGTGACACAGCCATGTAGTCTTTTTCTTCCATTTTTCTGCCTAGTGCCTGTGTGAACCTGAGGGCGGTGCAGAGAGATGCCATCGCTATACCAAGCTGGATTGTCTTACACCAGTGGCACTGGGGCAGACTGGTGGGTCCACGTTATGGCCTTGGACAGGGGTGAGGGGACTCTTTGGTGCTGCCCACATGAACCTGGCACCACAAGCTTTGCCCAGCACAGCTCTGAAAGCGAGCTGGAGGGTGGCTTCCTGCCTGGAGAGTGAAAACGAGTGGTCAGGGTGAGATCTCGCAGGTCTGGAAGGCAGGCCTTGCCTGGTGCTCAGGGTGTTGCTGAGGATGCGCCGAGTTGAATGTTGACGTGGGTGATAGTAATGAATTCGCTGGAGCTTGACGCAGAGGTTCCTGGAACATAATAGAGCATCATTGTGAGCCCCTTCGCGTAAAACTGTCTTGTTCTGCGGTGCCCAGGAGGCCGGGAGGGGCTTGACATCAACTCCTGGTTTTACCCATCAGGTTTTAGGCTCTTAACTCTCTTCTCAAAGCGGTAAATCCATCTCTGAGAGGTGTGTGTTCCTCGGTGAGTGGGTGGGTTATCTAACCAGATAAAGGGAACCCGGTCCCATCCCCAGAAAAGACCTGCATGTGCGTGACGGCCTCTGCTCTGAGTGTCTCAAATCAGCTGTGAGCTGATGGCCCTGGCCCTGCTCCTGGAGGGCTGGCTGCCAGCCTCACGGGAGAGCAGGCTCTGTGATTTCTGCTCCAAGTCAAATCAGCGTTGGGGGTATGTGTGATGTGAGCTGCCTTCACCCGAGTGCCTTCAAAGGCATTGCTGGCCTTGTTTCAGGAGGCTCTGAAGGTGTATAACTTTTCTTTTCCTGGTACTGGGTTCTAAAAGGCTCTTTTCTAAAAGGCGCTCTCCAAACAGCAGGTAGAGGGCAGGCCCACCTCTCAGACCAGCTCCTTAGCACCCAAGTGATGGGAAGTGCTCCTGGCAGGGGTAGTTTATGTGTCCAAGGAGGCATGATGGCTGCTGTCCATGGACCCACCCTGATCTCTCCTGCTGTGCTGGACACCAGGACTTGTGCTGAGCAACAGAAGCAGCCAGAGGAAAAAAAAATACTCTCCTGTATGTTGTGGGTAGCTGAGACTCAAACTGGCTGAGGCTTTCCTCCTGCCTTCTAGAAAAGTGGAGTGGGTGAAGTCATCTCATACAGCAAAACACTCTCTGTCTGGGAATGGCTCCTGCGTGGTGACGTGTCTGCTTGAGCCTGGTGTCATTCTCCTCAGCCCAAATCAATGTCTGGCCTTGGGAGCCCTGTGTCAGGGAGGTTTTAGGACAGCTTGGTTTGCAGGTCTGAGTTTGAAGGTTACCCTGTGTGTGTTGGGTTGGGCTGTGCTGGGGTGTGATGTTTGTACCGAGGCAGAGGATTTGCCACAAAAGGGGGGTGGCAGGAAAGGTGAGTGGAGTGAGAGGGCAGTGTCTGTGCCTCAATGAGGAGGGCGAGACACTCGCCTCTGCTCTTCCTCCTTGACTAATGAATCTTTGCATCAACTCCTGTACGCGCTCGTGTCTGGGAATGCTGCACACCTCAGCCATGAGAGGTGGTGTTTTACTCCAGGACCTGTGTGAGAAGTTGCTCTGGAAGCAACATGCTGATTTTAATTTATTTTTCTATATTTCTCTTCAATCTCTTGATAAACGAATGGGTGTAATTTGCACTCCATAAACTCATTTTTCTGTCTGTCTTATTTCACAATGTCACAGCAAGTGGTGGCTTCCTCTAGTGTATGCTGAAAAACTGAGTCAAAAAAAAAAAGGAACACCCCATCCCTGACTGTCCTTATCCTTTCCTGAAGTTTCCTCCTTCCTGTAAGTGTAGCTGCTGTGCGTCTGGGGAATGGTGTTCTGGGGGAAGAATTCCTGGTGCAAGTTAAGAGGTGCTTCTGCTTGTCATTTTTCTCACAGTGGCTTTTTGTTTTTGTTGCCAGTGGATATGCAGCTGATGAAATTACACACTGTATTCGACCACAAGACATCAAGGAGAGAAGAGCTGTCATCATTCTTCGAAAGTAAGTGTTGAAGCCCTCTGGACAGTGAGATAAACCTGAATGTAGTATTGTATGTTTCCTAAGGTGCTTTTAAAGAAACACTTGAAAACTGCCTTGCTGGATAACTTTTGCTGGCTTGATCTTAAATCTTGATTAGCTATCACTGATGCTCACTTGTCTTGCTGTACCCAACGCTTGCCTGGTGGATGTAGATGGAACTTGCTACTGCAGAGTTAATCACTTCTTGGCTCTGTGCAGCAGTACTTTGTTGTAATGTCTGGATTTGCATGTGCTGTTCACATCCAAACACCTGGCTCTCGTTGGCTGCCTAACTCCAAACAGCTAGGATTTCAAGCTCTTGTTTTGGACTATGCATCCAGGTGTCTGATCATATGATACCCACATGCATGTCCTGGACGGTCCTTTGAAGCTGAGACTGACAATGAAGAGTCTCCTGTTTTAAAGCAGATGCACATTTCTTGGTAGCATGGCTTTCATTTCCTGGGGAAAGAGGGGAACACGCTGGCTTTGAAGGGGAAACGAGTGTGTTGAATTTAGTGATAGCTTTACAGAGCTCATCCTTCGAGTCAGTGTTGGGAAGCCAAGCTCTGTAAGCTGTGTCACATCCCTTCCTGTTTTAGAAGAGAGACTGTCCTAGTCAGCTGATGGCATTTCATCAGCCTGTTCCTACAGCTCTTCAGAAAATGGGGAAAAAAATAAACCAGCCCTGCTCCAAGTGTAACGCCCTCAGTATAATGTTGTTTAGTGCTCAGAAGTGTCCTCTCAGTCCCTCCTGCTAGGAGACCAACAAACGTGACTGCCATGCATTGACCTACGTTGATCTTGCCTTAGAGGGTGTTAGCAGTAATTCTGCTGCCAGGAAATCCATTTGCAAGTGAGAACGTGTGACTTTGAGTCCT
Source organism: Urocolius indicus (assembly GCA_013401255.1). Taxonomy (NCBI): domain Eukaryota; kingdom Metazoa; phylum Chordata; class Aves; order Coliiformes; family Coliidae; genus Urocolius; species Urocolius indicus. The sequence goes on along the minus strand of WBNH01001701.1, from coordinate 33,048 downwards.
GTGAATCCAGCTGAAAATGTGGACATCGGTGGCAGGGCTGCGGCTGTGGCCCAGACTGGTGTTAAGGCTAGCAGGCAAGTAGTCTGGATTCAGACTTGCTGAGCTTTTGGATGGCTTAGTTGGTTTCAAAACAAGTCTGACAACGTCGTGAAGATATGGCACAAAGCCACTGGAGTGGGGTTGGACATCTGGTTAGAGACCTGTGAAATGAAGGCAGGAATGATGGCAGCCCTGAGGCGTTAGCCAGGCAAAATCAGCATGGACCCGGGGGAGACAGTGAGATGTGGCAGGTAATAGAGGGCAGTGAGAGACAAGATTGGAACCAAACCTCCCAATAGCTGGTTTTTGCCACCTGAGGTTTAAGGCGAGAAGGCTGTGATAAGAACTGAACAGCTATTGTGCCCGTGTTGTTGGTTACTGCAGCCAAGAAAAAGCAGTGTGAGTGCCGGTGTGTGCCAGTGGAAGGCACCTCCAGAACCTGTAGTTGCTTTACTTGGGCTTTGGGACAGAGAAGCTGCCTGTCCCAGCCTGTGGAACAGTTCCCCAGGAAAGGCAGACTAAATAAGGCTAAATAAGCTAAAGCTGCCCAAACTGGTACAGATATCTAATATACTTATTTAAACTGGTGCTACTCCTTGCTTTTTAAGTGAAGAGTGTCGAGATATTTCAGTCTAGCCTGACTGTCCTCAGAGTGCAGCTGGGCAAGCACCTCACTGGCTGAGATGTACCCAGTTGACCTGGCACGTTGCTGCTGAAGAGACAAAGGCTGTTAGCTCCAGCCAGAGCTGCGCTGGCTGTGTTTGCTTGGCCATCCTCCTGTGGCAGCATCTCCTGCCTTCCCTGACTTTAGAGGCCCTGTTTGCTTAGTGTTAGAAGTGTCTCTGCCCGGTCAGACACGGGCAGCGATGGGCTGACTTGACTGGCAGGCCGAAGGAAACCACAACAAGATTGGGTTTTTTCCCTCTTGAGCAAAGTGGAAACCCCCTGGTAATTAATTCAGTGTAATCTCCGTGGAGCTGGGCAGCCCCGGTGAGCGCAGGGCGACGGCCGGGTTGCCGCAGGGCGCGCTCCCATCGCTGCCAAGTAGAGCTTATGACTCGCTGCTTATCGCCTGTGCCGGCGGCTGCGGCCCGGCTGCACGCCTGCATGTGCCGCAGGGCTGCACCGGCCCCTGCCTGCGCCGCATCCCCACGGCGTGTGCTGCTGCGGCCGCCGCCGCTCCCGGGGCCCAGCGTCATGCGACTTTGCGCAGGCTGAAATAGCCTCTTATGCAACCGGGAGGAAAACAGCCACTTCCTCTGGCAGCTACAGCACGAGAGGCTTGCGAGCAGAGCAGCCAGCGGCCTCCCGAAACTCCTCTTCCTTGCCTTGGAGCTTTCTAGCAGGATCACATCAGTTGGGTCACAGAGCAGCATAAACTCTACTGCAGCTTGGGGGTGGGACGTTCAGCTCTGACCAGGCTGCCGGGCCCCAGATGTTTGAGCCTGGATCTGCTCTTGCCTCTACGCTGAGCGCGTGGCTCTAGAGGCGGCTTCGCCGGCGGCAGCGGGAGAACAAAACAGCGCAAGCTGCAGGAGCAGTGGGGTTTTGCAGGATGCTTGAGAGCAGTGTGGTTACCAAGTAGGTCATAAACACCTGAGTGCTGTAGTGTGATGATATTTACAGTGTTTCCTGCAGGTTGGAGGGCGGGTTGGCGGGGACCCAGCAAGGTTTGGAAGTGCTTTGAGCAAGAGGGTGGGGGGGAAGGAACACTGCTCTCAATTTCATGAGATGCTGAAATGGGTAATGTAGGAGGTGGGGATAGAAATGAGAACTATTCAAGCGGGTCTCAAGAGTCGTTTTAGAGGGCTTATGCTGCTGTTTGTAAGCACTTCTTTGCAAGTAGTTACGTCCGGGAGTTGTTCTACTTAACTTTCACTTTGGTAGGTAATTTGCTCTCTCCTCATACCTGCTCCTGCGTGGTTCAGGAGGAGGGAAGCTGGCACTTCCTTGCAGTCTGTTTGATGATTTGTTTGGTTTAATTGCAAGCCTGTGGTCACTGTTGTATTTGAGATGTATTTAAACTGCCAAACTTGTCCAGGGCAGGATCAGCAGTGTCTTTGGTGTTCAAGCTGGACTGGGTCCATCCTGGAGCTGAGAGCAGCTCAGGATGACGATGTTCTGGGCTACTGCTGGCTCCAGCCTGGCAACTGCCTACAGAAGTCTTCCTTCTTTCTGGCGTGCTGGGCAGAACTGGACTGCCATGCCGAGCTTCACAGTGCCAGCCTGGCATCACCCTGCCCTACTGAACAGCCTCTCCCTGATGGCAGAGAGGAAGGCTGGCATCTGGATGGTGCTTCCTAACAGGAGTTTAGGTTGGGATTCTCCTGTGTAAACTTCCCTCAGGAGCTGAAGTTCAGCACTAGAGAGCAAACTCACTCAGAACCCTTCTGTATTTACCCCTAATCCCAAGGAGGGACAGAGGCTGCAGCAGCAATATCAGGGTGCCTTTCCTTCTGGGAAGTGGCTTGGATCCTCCTGAAATTTTCACCCACCTTATAGTTTGTTTTTCTGACTTTTAGGCTTCAGTCTGTGTTTTGAAATAGACTTTAGCAGAGCTTCTAAGTGGAGACTGGTACCTGTGCTGTGCTGGGAGATGGTGAGAGTGCCACTATAAGACGCTGCGCCATTGAGTTTTCGTTTGTGCTGCACAGTCTGCTGCCTCCCTCTGCATGTGTGTGGCTGCAGTGGTGCCTGGGCCAGTGATGATTCTGCTCTGGAACGAGCTGTGCTTGCTCTCTGGTGCAGCTCAAGCATGTGCTGCACTGCTGGAAGGGATATGGCATGGCTTCTGTTTGATAGACCTTCTCCTGACTCCTGCTGCGATTCTTTTAGACCTCTTAGTCAAGCCGAGAAACGCCTGACCCCATGAGATCATGAGATAGTAGGGAGTTTCCAGATAGAAGCAGTTATTACTGTAGCAGGCGATGATGAATTTCACAGGATGTCTCTCAGGTGGCTTAACTGGAGCTGCGAGTTACTGACGAATCACTGGGATTTCACAGGGGCTCCAACGCCTCTGCTCTGTGACCTGTAACCGGGATTGCAGTGGGCCCAGCACTGTTCATCTCATCACCGTGTGTGTCACTGAGCCACCTTCTAACCAGGCAGCAAAGGTTAAAGCTGAAGCTGCAGACACCAGAAAGCTGCAGCTCGTGCTGTGCTGCTGAGTGCAACACTCCTGACCCTCTTCCTGAGCTGCGGGGCTGGGACTGAGGGCTGTGCCTCAGCACATCTAGGACAGCTGTCTGCTGCAGCACATTAGCGCTTCTGTAGACAACTCCTTGCAAATTCTCTTCTTTTTAAATGTTCTTGCAGAACAAGACTAGATGCACCTCGATTGGAAACAAAATCCCTGAGTAGCTCTGTGTTGCCACCAGGTTATAACTCTGACCGTCTGTCGGGAAGCAACCGGGACCAGATCCTGAAACCAAAGCGGTCCCATCGCAAAGCAGATCCCGACGCTGCTCACAGGTAGGGTTATCTCTCGTAAGAGCGATGTTTTGGGTGGTATCTCCAGGTTGGCTTCTGTCTGAGGTTCCTGGCCCCTCTCTGAGAAGAGAAGCTACCCAGCACACTTCCCAGCATGCTGGTTTGCACCTCCTGGGCGTTGGCTGTGGCGCACAGGTCTGTTTTATCAGGATGCGGTTCTTTGTGTTCCTCCTAGGTTTGCAGAGTGTAAGCTCTGGCTGTAAGCAGCTTACATTGTTTATCCTGTGAGTGGCATAATGAAGAAGCAATAGATTTGGCTGGCTCTTGATAATGCAGTCATTCAGAACAACAGTTTCCCTGCAGCTAATTATTTTTGACCTCTATTGCCAAGCAACCTGTGCAGCTGCGTTAAACTATCTTATGAAAGCAGCCTTGGGAGAGAACGTGAGGTTTTGCTCCCTGGGAAAGGTGAAGGCCTTCTCAGGAAGCTTCTCACATCTTGTTTTGGTTCCAGAGCTGCATGTGTATATCTTTGTGTGGGTAACCAGACCGTGTGAAGGCGTTAAGCCTGACCTTCAGGGGAGCTCCTTGCTGATGTTTCACATGGCTTGAGTTCTGCAGCAAGGCTTCCCTTAAACACCACCTTGCTCTGTGTGAGCAGACTGATAGCCTGTCTGCCAGCTGTCCTGCAATGTTTCTTGGTGTTCTCCGATTCCCAGGCTTCCCTAAACGACGTTCTCTGTGCTTTCTGTAAAAAGCAAAAGTCAGCTGGGTCCTTGGGCTTGGCTGTGGTGCAGCCCCAGCCCGTGTTTCAACCTGTCCTGAAGGGAGGAGAGCAGGGGTGGCTTGTCTGTGAGCACTGTTCATTCACCTGGACTCAGTGACTGGGAAGACAGATCGAGAAGAAGCACCTGCAGATGAAGGCTTACCTCTGAGCACACAATGGGCTGGTGTATGATTAGGGGAGTGATCATGCAGCACAAATCTGCAGCTCCCTGAGAACTGTTTACCAGCCTGATGTGACCTTATTGGGATGGAGGAGACTTGCACAGGCTCCTGGGTATCAAAGACATGTTTTTGTCTTCCTTTGGCCTCAAAGACTCGAGCATTCCTTAGGTAAATAGCACAAATATCAGATTGTGATACCTCTTAGAGGAGGTCGGGAGTTGCCGCGTAGCATCAAATAAGTGTTCTGTGCAGCCCACCAGCTCAGTCCTGCCACAGAGAGATCACTGGGCGAGCAGAGGCAGCTTTGTAGAAGTGACAATTGCGCTGTGCTAATGTGTGAGAGGACAAAAGAGGTGGGAGTTATGGTTTCATCCCGTACCACATGTACCTCAGCAGCTTAAAAAGAAGTCGTGCTGTAGGAGGGACAGGGCCCTCTGCACAAGGGATATTCCTTGTGGCCACAAGCTACGCTTGAAAACAGGTTCCTGGGCTGTTCAGAAGTATTCCTGCTCGAGGTAAAGACCAAAACTTGCCCTGGGAAGGGGAAGGGTTTGCACCACGGAAAGCAAAAGTTCTCAGCCTCTCATGGGAGGTACAACTTGGTGATGTTCCTGCTCTGCTGGGTGCCTGGGACTGGGAAGGAAGGCAGCGTGGAAGCAGGCGTATCGCTTCCAGTACCCAAACCCACAGACAGCGGCTGTGCGAGGGACGCCCGTATCCTCTGGTGGCTGTGCTCTCTCTCACCCTCCCCCTCTCTCTTTCTCTCCATAGGCCACGGATTCTAGAAATGGATAAAGAGGAGAACAGGCGCTCAGTCCTCTTACCAAAACATAGGAGACGGAGCAACTTCAGCTCTGAGAACTATTGGCGAAGGTCTTACGAGTACACGGAGGACTGTGACGAGGAAGAGGAGGACAGCAGCCCAGCCAGGAAAGTTAAAATGAGGCGACACTGAGCATTGCACTTTCCAGGCTTGTGGAGCTGATGAGATTGGCCTCCAGTCTGTGAAAACTTTCTCCTCCCTCTGGCTTTCTTCCATCTAGCTTCAGTTTTGGTTTTTCCTTTCGGGCTTGAAGAGTAAACAGGAAAGATCTAGCGATTTGTTTTTATGAATGGAGGGATGCTGAGACGTACATAAGGATGGAACATGTCCAGTGCACGTGGTGTCCTGAGTCATGGGTCAAACGGGCATCTCTCCCTTAGGAAGCAGATAAAGTTATGCCAGGCTGTCTGTTGTGATTTCTTTTGAAAACACCAAAAAGTTGAACTGTTTCGTTGCGCAAGGTTCAAGAATTGTATTTTTTGGGGAGATATTTTCTTTTTTTTTTTTTTCCTTTTTGCTTTAACTTTCTTCTTTTCCAGTTGTTCTAAATATGATGTTTGACCTCGGGAGCTAAAACTCTCTGTGGTGGCCTCCTATTCTGTGCTTCAGCGGAGGGCTCCTTGGTCTGCTCTTACCTGGTTGTTGTTGGGTTTGTTTGAAGGGTGCCCTGCAGTAACTGGAAGTTTGAAGCTTTGCAGACCCCTCTTACTACAATTGATTTCAAAAGGTTTAGGACATTTTTGTTGCACTTTAGTACCAGTTTTAAATGCTTTAGGTTTCCTTTTCGATCCCCTTTTCCAAAGCCAGCGTGGGCTTGTGGCATTCTGTCTCTGAGAAGGGCCAGCCTTTCAAGGAATCTGCCTTGTCTGCCCAGAGGTCTGAAAGTTCATGCTTCTGCTGCTTCTGAAACCTTTAAAAAACCGTTTTCAGACTACACTCGGCTTTGGAAGCTATGTTCTTCACTCTCCCAGCTTTCTGCAGAGAATCCAGCCCAGCTCTTGCCTACAAACTCCCTGTTTTGGAAAGCTTAGCATTCCCCTGATAACAAAACCGCATGCAGGGAGCAGTGATCCCTCCTCCTCCTTAGAGCTGGTGCAAACATCTCCAGCAAACTAGAGACCTGCTAGCAGGGTGCCTAGCAATGCCTGGTTCTAATTGTCTTTCTGAGTTCATCCTGGACGTGCTCTGTGCCCTCTGCCCTCCTTGGTACCAGGCTCTGCTCCGGGTGCCAGTGCCAGTGGTCATTGAGGATATCTTGGCTCCGTGCAACCTGCTCTCTTTATCTCGCTCCCACCCCCAGCTCCCAGTTGTACTCCTGCTTCTGCAATACAGACACTCTACCCTGGTGTCTCAACTCAAAGTGAAGCCAGAGGCAACCCACCTTTCCAAGCAGTGCTCCCCTGGGATGAGGCTCTATCTCTACTGAAGGCCTAACAAGGCGTCCTGAGATCTTGCCTCTAGCCCAGTACCAACCATCACCTGCCCCTGGTCCTTGTGCAGGTATCCTCCCTCTCTCCGTTTCTTTCGGTATTGCCGCGTGCTGTGGTCGGGCGCTCTGCCCTCCTTCCTTCCCCCTGCTCCACATCCGTGTGGTGGGGCTGAGCTGGCAGCCGTGGCTGGAGGGACAGGACAGGCTCCAAACAGGAGCTGCTCTGCAGCCGCCCTCTGTTCTCCATTTTCAACCCAAGTGGTTGGGGCTTCACACCTTGGAGAGAGAGAGAGAGAGTGGGACGCGCTGCTCTGACCCGGGTGAGGAGTCCCCAGGGCACAGGCAGGCCGTCTGCCCGCTTGTACAGACATTTTCTATACCCACGGATGTATATGTGTAGATAACATGGTTTTTTAACTCTTTTGCACTGAACAACATCGGAGTGAAACCTTGAGCTGAAACCAGAAGACACATTTTTCACATGGATCCAGATGTCTCAGATCCCTTCCTGTAACCTGCCTGGTAAAATTGGCTCAGAAACCCTGGTGATGCCCATACCTGTTCCCTGTTACTGGCTGGGGCAGGCTGGTGACATGAGTCTGGCGTGGAGAGTGATGAGTTCCAATTTGGAGGTGAAACTTCCCTCCTCTCTGCAGAACAGGCTCATGCATCCCCCCTGATCCTGTTGGCTTTGTTGTGTCTGTCTGGTGCAGTCATGTGCTCCGACCTCTTCTCCATCCACCCACAGGGTGTTGTTCGTGTAACCTGCTCAGCCCAAAATGGGGAATAAGGCTACGTCCAGTGTGCCCATCCCACCAACCCAGACCCTGAGAACTGACTTTCCTAAGGAAGAGGGAGGAGGGTGGGGTTCCGCCTTGCTTCAGTGGGCTTTGTCCCTGCTTTTCTGCAAAGAACAGGAGAAATGTGGGGGTTGTTAATGCTACCTCCAGCTCAAGAAGACTCAGTGATTGGAGTTACTGCAGGAGTGGTGTGGGCTCAGTGTGTGGCTAGGAAGAGGAGGAAAGGCTGTGTTTGCTGGAGAGAGGCTCTCCTGGCCCCTGCCTGGCTGGGCTTGGTGGGCTGGCTGCCTGCACTGGGGAAGTTCAGCTTGCCACGTTTGGCTCCACGTCTACCAGACTCCTATCCAGCTGCCAGGCAGATGAGAGCCGTGACAACCGGGAGCTGCCATCCTGCTCCTGAGGCCTGGCTCAGCTGGGGGGGATATCTGGGGCACAGGGCTTCAACCCATGCTGGGGTCAGCCAGCACCACCACGAGCTCACTTGTGCCAGGCTGAGTTTAGGCCTCTGCCTTTGGGTGCTGTTAGTACCCAGCTCTTGCCACTGCAGGGGCTGAGCCCCGTGGGCTGAAACAGCTGCAGTGATTTTGGGGGGGGGGGGTGGGGGGATATGTGTGGACCCCCTCCACCAGCAGCAAGTAGCTTTTATCTGTCAAGTGTTCCCTTTCCTTGGGAGGAGAAGAGTTGGGCCGAGAAGCGTGTCTCTGTTCCTTCCCATGCCTCTGCCCTCACAAGTTCTGGCTGACTTTAATTTTGAGAGTTGGTTGGTTGGTTGTTTTTTTTTCTTTTTTAAAGATTCTAATTTTCCTTTGGTTTTGTTACAAATAAGAATAATAATAATAAAAAAAAACCTACAAAAGAAAGTGGCAATATTTTTTCCTGTGAGCTTTTCCTAGGAAAAAGCGTGGTTTGTAACAAAGTTGTACAGTTCTGAGGTTTGAGATACGAGAAGTACTGTGTGAAAACGCTGTAAATGGGGCAGAGATTATTTTATGTACAGTCTGATGCGGGGAGAATCTTTTAATTCTGGTTGATTCTTAGGAAGAATTTGGTTCTTCACTGTCAGGGTTTGGAATTTTCATGGTTTCATTATATTATTATTTTTTTTTCTTGTATAGATTGCTGCATTAATTGAATAAAAGCAGAAAGCATTCCTCTGGCTGGCTGCGTGGTGGTGATAGGGCTGGGACAAGTGCTCGTGTCCCTGCAGGCAGAAAGGAGGTTGGAGGGAGTGGGGAACCGCTTCTAAATCAAGAGTGTCTCTGGCTGCATCTGTCCCTCCCCTGCTGCCCTGAAAAGCAGGAATGGGACTAGCTGCCTTCCTCCTCCTGCTCTCTTGGCCAGGATGCAAATGTGGATGTTTCCCTGCAGCTCCCACTCTGCCCTGCCACCCCAAATGGCCCCAGCACACCAGGGGGCTGTACCCTGTGCTTTGGCCTCACATGAAGACTCTCACCCTCTCTGCCCAGGGTCTTCCTGCTGCAAGGGGGAGCTGGCATTGGCTGGGGGAGTCTGCTGGCCTCACACAGTGGCTCTTCTTCCTCTCTCCATCTCTTCCTTTCTCTTCTTCCCCTCTCTCCCTTCTCTTCCTCTCCAGCAGCAATGAGCTCCAGTCTCGGGGCTGTGCTTGGGCTCAGACTCCTTCACTCCATCCATTTGGGAGCCCATGGTGACAATGGCCCCTGCTCACCTCCCCAAGGTATTTTTCCACCCTGAAGCCCTGCGTCACCCCACTGTGGCATCTCCCCGGGGCCGGGGTTAGTCAGCAGGGAGGGGAAGCCCTGCCCTACCTGAGGTGACTCACCCCACACCGGGGTGCAGGGCAGGGTGCCCTCACCACCCTGGGCCCAGGATGAGACTGTCCCAGGAACAATTTGTGGCCAGCTGGGGATGGGGTCTGAATCCTAATGGTGTGAGCGGGCGCCGTTGCCGCATCAGGTCCGAGCGGGGCCCTGCTCAGCATCTGCTGGCACAGGCCAGCACGGGGTGCTGCCGTGGTGCTGAGGCACTTCGTGGCTGTGGGGCTCGTGGGCTGGGAGGAAGCTCTGATGCCAGGACACCTCATGGGTGCGGGGCGCAGGATGAGGGGCCAGGGAGAGCCCTTCCTCTCCCTCTCACAAAAAAAACCCTCCCAACAATAGGACTATCAAGATGATTGGGGGCTGGAGCATCTTTCTGGGAAGGAAAGGCAGTGTGACATGGGCTTGTTTAGCCTAGAAGAGTGAGGGGAGACCTCTAACATAAGCACCTAACGCGTGGATGTCAGGAGGATGGGGTGAGGCTTTATGTTTGTAGCGGCCAGTGCCAGGACCAGGGGTAATGAACACAAGCTGGAACACCAGAAGTTACACTTTTGGTGCTGAGGTGAGGGAGCCCTGGCACAGGCTGCCCAGGGAGGGTGTGGAGGCTCCTGCTCTGGAGGCTTCCCAACCCACCTGGACACCTTCCTGTGCCCTCTGATGGAGAGGAACCTGCTTTAGCAGGGGGTTGGGCTTGGATGAGCTGTAGGGGTCCCATCCCATCCCCACTGTTCCGGGATTCTGTGATCCAAACCTCGCCTAGAAGAGGTAACAAAAACCAATATAAACGACCGCGAGTGCGCCTGGGGCAGGAACTACAACTCCCATCAACCCCCGCGGCGGCGCAGGCGCGACGCGAATGGGCGGGGCCGCGCCGCGCGGTGCCCGGAGCCGCGCGCTGATTGGCCGCGGGAGCTGTCCGTCACGGGCCGTGCCCCGCCCCGCCGCGGCGGTGCCTGCCCGGGCTCGGCGCGCGGCGCTCGGCGTTGGGGCGCGCGCACCGGGACCCGGACCCGGACCGGACCCGGACCCGAACCGGCGCCGTCCCTCCCCGCGCCGGGACACGCCTCCCGCCCCGCCCCGGTACCGGCCCCCGGCACCGTCGGCCCCTCCCGCCCGTCCCGGTACCGGCGCCGCCACCCACTCGCTCCACCATGATGAAGTTTCGGTTCCGGCGGCAGGGTGCCGACCCGCACCGCGACCGCCTCCGCCACGACCTCTTCGCCTTCAGTAAGGTGCGTGCGGGCTGTGGGGGCGGGGCGCGGCGGCAGAGCCCGGCGGGTGGCGACCACCGGGAGCTACCGGCGGTGTCGGCAGCGCCCCGGCAGCGGCTGCGGGCAGCGCCCCGTCCCGGCACCGCGGGCTTCGGCATCCCACCGCGGCCGGGACGGTGCACCCCCGGGCACCGCGGCGAGGACCCCCGCACCGGCACCCCCCCGCCGCCCGGGGAGCCGGTCTGGGCCCAGGGAGGGGGCGGCCTCGGGGAGGACCCCGGGGATGGCCCCACAGCCCGCACCCCGGGGATGATGCACCCCCCCCCCCAGAAGGGGTGTACCGGGACCCCCAGGTGGGTGATGTGCCCCGTGCAGACAGGCTGGGGGGCTGCCCGCGGCCCTCGGGGTGCAGCGGGTATCCCCGCATCGGGCTGCACCCTTCCTGCTCCCGGGGGACACCCTGGGGCGGCGAGTGACCCCCTTCCCGGCGTGACATCCCACTCTCCCGAGCACACCGGCTCCTGAGCTGCCCCTGGCTTCCCCCAGGCCTCACTCGCTGACAACAGCGTTTTGGGGTGCCCAGTGGCCCCCCACTAAGACCAACCCTGGAGCATCCCCGCTGCAGCCCCACGCCCCATGCCGGGGCTCAGCCCTGCACCCAACCTCCCCAGCAGGACAGAGGCACCGGAGCCCCTACGTCAACAGGAGGGGCTGTGGCGGTGATCCTGGGGCTGGGAGCTGCATTGTACCTCTAAGATGTGTCTCCGGGGGCTGGGGGACATCAGCTTGGTCCCCTCACAGGCAGCAGGGATGTTTTCTGCTCAAGCCCCTCATGTGGGGTGGGAACTCGCCTGGGGTTCCCAAACAACTGGGGAGGGACTCTGGGAGCTGTCGGGTGCCAGACCCTTCCCTCGATGCATGGGCAGGATGGGCTGTGCCGGTGGGTGCCCATCCCAGGGACCCCACGGTGTTGTGACCATCCTCCTGCTCCAGTCCCATGGGCAGGTAAATGCCGCCAGAGCCCAGAGCGTGTCTGTCTGCCTGTCTACCCTTCAGCAGCACCCTGGCACTGGCCTTGGACAGTTGCCCAAACTCGTGGTGGAGCCTGTGCCCTGCACTACGGGACCCCCAGGTCACCCTGCAGCGGGACTGGGCTGGGACGTGTCAGGGTGTGCCGTGGGATGGGGGTCAGAGGCGGCACCCACATCCCCAGCACAGCCCTGTCCCCCCAGGCTCGCTGCTGTGGGTGAGGGTCTGGCCAGGGCGTGGGGCTGGGCCCAGCCAGAGTCCCCTCGGTTCTGGGAAGGATGGTCCCACGCACAGATCCTGCCCGAGCAAAGTGGGGGTCTGCACCCATAGTGACATCCCTGGGGGGGCTGGGGAGCTGCCCCGCTGCGGCCGCCCCAGTGCTGGGGCTGCAGGCATCCCACCTGCCTCCCATTAACGGTTGTTTTTCCTCCCGAGCTCCAGATCTGCCGGGATTTGCTGTAATTTGGCCGGGAGTGCGCCTTGGCTGGGCCGGCACAGCCGGATGCGGCCCCGCTGCTGGGCGGGAGGGAGGGAGGGAGGGCTGTGGTGTGGGGGGCTGCCAACACGGTCCCCTCTCCAGGGCTGGGGGTGCAGGGGAGCTGGGAGGGTACTTTGTGGGGAGATCTTTGCCGTTTGCACATGGATCCCCCGCCTAAAGCATCGCCAGGGTGTCCCCATGCTGCTGCTGTCCTGGATCCTGACGCCGTCCTTTGGTGCAGCGTTTGTCCTCAGGGGGTTTCGGGGTGACTCTGCATGAAGCTGCCACAGGGACCAGGACCCACAAGCTTCCACTAACTCACCCCCCAGGCGGGCTGGATGCCGTGGATGGGCTGGGGACGTTGTCACGCTCCTAAAAGTGGCCCTTTGGAGGGGAGCGAGGGCCAGTGCGATGATGGTGGCTGTGCCAGCAGGTGCGAAAAGCCACCCCACTGCGCCTCTCGGCCGCCCCAGACAAAGGGAGCGGGTCAGAATCCGGCCAGTCTGGCTCCGGCGGCCTCCCTATCGCCTCATCGCGCCGGTGCTGCTCAGCCGAGCTGCCCCGGGGCTGCTTCCCTCCCCGGGAAGCCCCGCGATGCCCTCGCCGCGGGCCGGGGCGGTGAGTGCCCCCCGCGTCCCCCCGCTGCCAGGCGGGCAGCCCCTCCCCAGCCGACGAGCCCGGGCACGCCGTCGCCAACCGGGACTTCGTTGGGAAGGTGCCCGCGGGCGGCACACGGCTCCCGTGGAGACGGCCCCGGTGCTGGCGGGTCCCGCTCGCCTGGTTCAGCCGCCTGGCGCCGCGGACCCCCGGGGATGTCATTGTGGGGGTGAGCTGGACCCTCCTCACCCCTCCCGGGGCACCCTCACCCCGGGCAGGGGCTTTAGAGCTGGGGGGGATGCCGTCCCCAAAGTGCCGGCGGGGTGCTGGTGGGGGCGGCTTGTGCAAGCTCAGACCCACCCCGGCCCTTGGTGTGGGGCTGTTAACGGGGTTTGGTCTGTTTTTGGGGTGTCAGTTGGGAAGGGGGTAAGGAGTGACGTCCTCCCTTCTCAAAGAACTTGGTGGCAAGTGGGGGACAAGGCAGAGTCCTTGCGTGCTCTGTGGCAGGAGTGAAGCTCGGGCTGACGCGGGGGCAGAGCTGTAGGGGTGAGCGGGGGGCTCGGGGGGGGCTCGGGGCGGGGGGCTCGGCTCTGACCTGCCCGTCCCCTCGGCAGACGGTGGAGCACGGCTTCCCCAGCCAGCCCAGCGCCCTGGCCTACGACCCGGCCCTGCGCGTTATGGCCATCGGCACCAAGGCGGGAGCCGTCAAGCTGTATCCTTTTCCCTTTTCTCCCCACTGACCCTCCCCCCGTTCCCCGGGAGCCTCCGGCTGCGCCCCGGCCCTGCTGCCATCCGTCTGTCCGTCCGTCTGTCCCTGCATCCAGCTGTGCTGCAGCTGGGCTGGCCGGGGAGGCGATGGCCGGAGCAAACCCCCCGCCTTGCCCCAAACGCCGGGGGTGGGCAGGGGCTTGGGCGTCCCGGGTGGCATCCCAGGCGGGGGATCCTTCCCACGGGCACCCCCTCTTCCTTTTCCCGGGGTGGGGGGCTCCCGTTCATCCTCATCCTCATCTTCGGGGTGNGGGGTCGGGGTCGGGGTTGGGGGGGCCGATGGCTCACTCCCCCTCCCCCAGGCCGGTGGCTCGCTGCCTCCCGAGCACAAAGATGGCGTGATTGCTTTATTTTCCCCCCTCAATGCCGGGGACGCCCCGGTGCCAGCCCGGCCGCGACGNGGCGATGGCCGGAGCAAACCCCCCGCCTTGCCCCAAACGCCGGGGGTGGGCAGGGGCTTGGGCGTCCCGGGTGGCATCCCAGGCGGGGGATCCTTCCCACGGGCACCCCCTCTTCCTTTTCCCGGGGTGGGGGGCTCCCGTTCATCCTCATCCTCATCTTCGGGGTGGGGGGCGCGGGGCCCCCGGCCGGGCTTTTGTTGGCGGCGGCGTGCAGGGAGACTTCAGAGGGCTGCTGGCGGGCGGCCAGGGCTGGATGCGGCCCGCGCTCGGGGGCCCCTGTGCCGCAGGAATGCGGGGTNTGCTCTGCTCGGCCGCCCCGCCACAGGGTGCTGGCTCCAGCCCCCCCGCCCCGGTTAAACCCCCACCGGGAGCCGCCGTGGCGGGGGTGCCCAGAGCATCCTCCGTGGGGATGTTTTCGGGGTGGTACCCAGTGTGAGGCTGCCCGTGGCGCCGCAGCCGATGCCCCAGCCCCAGTGAGAAGATGCTTCTGGAGGTTGATGGTGCCGGGGAAGCTGGGGCCGGGCGAGGCAGCAGCCAGAGCTGGCCCGACTGGCAGTACTGGTTAGTGGGGGCACCCATGGGTGCTCCCGGACACGCTGGGTGGATCTGGCTGCAGACAGCTTGGCATCGAGGGGCTGCCACTGCCTGCGGGATCTCCTGGGGCGGCTGGGGCATCTCCCTGGGCTCGGACTCCCATCGTGGCGAGCCCGTGCCACCGGTGCTCAGTAGCTGCTTGCCCCTAGGGCTGCTGGTTGCAGCCTTTTGGGTGGGGAAGGACCTCAGGGTGGGTGAGGATGGTTGGCCTCCGCTGTCCCCATCGAGCGCAGAGCCTCTTGCAGGCCCTGGTGTCTGGTCTGCCCAAAGCCCCCATGGCCTTAGCCTGGCTCTGCTGGCTCAACTGTGCCCGGTGCTGCCAGACGGCTCCTGCCAGTCGGTCTGGACAGAGCTGCTGGGCTGGTTCCCAGTGCCGAAGGGGTGGCTGGAGGCCAGGACCACCACGGGTGGCTGGCGCAGACCTCCGGCACATCGTGTGCCAACACCCCGGTGACACCGGCCGGGGGAAATGGCTCACTGGGGCTGGGGATGTGGCGGAGGGCACCAGGCCGGGGTACAGCATGTGGTGCTGGAGCTGTGGCGCGGGTCCTTCCCCGGTTCCTGCTCAGCGGTGGCGCCGGCACAGGAGCCGGGACCTGTCGGGTGAGTGAGGCTGTGCCGGCGCATGCCAAACCCCACCCTGCTGCCGGTGCGTGCCGGGCTGGCCGGGGCTGCCGGCGCCTCTGCAGGGCCACAGCCCAGCTGAGGAGGAGGAAGAGGGTGGCAGAGGGCACAGGAGCCTGCCTGGCCCTCGCACACCCACCCCGGCCATGTGTCAGCCACATCCCGGGCAGAAGCGTTCAGCGGGTCCCCGCTGGACCAGCAGGGCTTAGGCCAGCTGTGGTGTGGGGTGCTGCCAGGGATGCTCTGCCCTGGTTCTCCCCGGTTGCACACGGCTGAACTAGCGCCTGCTGGCAGAACTGTGACTTGTGGGGAATCTGGGGGGTCCAAGGTTTCGCTGGGGCCAGGGGAAGGGCTCTACCCTCGTTGTTTCTTTGACGGACACCCCCCAGATACGGCGCGCCGGGTGTGGAGCTGACGGGCTTGCACAAGGACATGGCCACCGTCACCCAGCTGCACTTCCTCCCCGGCCAGGTAAGGGGGTGTCCCCTGGGAGGGCCTGGCAGCAGCCCCCCCCAACCTCCCACACACCCCGCTGTCGTCTCCTTGTCCCAGGGCTGGCTCCTGTCGCTGCTGGACGACAACACGCTGCACCTCTGGGAGATCTGCCAGAAGGACGGGTGCTCCCACCTGGAAGAGACCCGCAGCTTCGGCCTCCCGGGACGCCCAGGGTCCGCCAGCGCTAAGTCCTTCCCTGGGGCGGGTGGTGGGGGTGTCCCCAGCTGCACCCCTCGCCGTGGGGCTGCGCCCGGGAGCGGTAGCGCTGCGGGCTGGGAATGGCGCGTGGGAGCAGCCGTCCCTGCTCAGGGCAGGCTGGCAGCCAAGGTCCCCGGGATGCTCCTCTGATCCCTGCTGGGATGCTGCAGCGGTGGGGGAAAGGCAGCCCTGGGCTTCTACAGTACTGTCCCTGTCACCCTGCACTCAGGGGGATGGGGATGCAGTGTTGGGGCAGAGCTGGGAGGTTTGGGGTCCCTCAGCTGCCCCCCTAGACGCACCACAGGTCTGACACCGCCCTCCCCCACTCTCCCCTCCAGCTGCTCCCCTGGCATCACACGGGTGACGGTGGTGCTGCCGATGGCCGCCTGCACGGTGGCCTGCCTGGGCACGGAGGGCGGCGCGGTGTACTTCCTCACCCTGCCTGCCCTGGTGCTGCTGGAGGACAAAACCCTCTTCCCCGACGAGATCCTGCAGAGGTGAGCCCTGACAGCCCTGCACCCCCTCCCCACCACCCTCACCCAGCCCTCGCTGACCACCCTTCGCCGTGTGTGTCCCCCACACAGTGTTCCCGATGAGTACCGCTGCGGGAAGGCGCTGGGGCCAGTGGAGTCCATCCAGGAGCACCCCCGCGACGGCAACCAGCTCCTCATCGGCTACAGCCGGGGGCTGGTGGTCCTGTGGGAGCACAACACGCGCACCGTCCAGCACCTCTTCCTGGGCAACCAGGTACCGGGGCTGCTGGGGGGCTGGCAAGGCCGCGGCCTCGTGTGTGCCCCCCACTCTGGGTGTTGAACCTGCTGCTCGTGTGCCCCCGCAGCAGCTGGAGAGCCTGGCCTGGGAGCAGAGCGGGAAGAGCATCGTCAGCTCCCACAGCGACGGCGGGTACATGGTGTGGGCGGTGAGCGGTGCCAGCCAGAGGACCCAGCAGCCCGTCATGTCCACCATCCCCTACGGTACGGGAACCGGGGCGGGGGTGTCATCGAGGCTGGGGGCTGACCTTGTGGCCAGCGCTGCAGCCACGGGGTTTGTCTCTGTGCTCTAGGTCCCTTCCCATGCAAAGCCATCAGCAAAATCCTCTGGAGGACCTGCGAGTCAGGGTATGTCCCCATGGCATGGCGGGGGTGCTGTGGCATGGGTGGGCTGGCGGTGGGCACAGGGGGATGCTGTGGTGTGGGGGGGCTGGCAGTGGGTGTGGGGATGCTGTGGTGTGGGTGGGCTGGCAGTGAGTGAGGGGATGCTGTGGTGTGGG
>WBNH01001701.1:5387-15825 GCA_013401255.1 Urocolius indicus | reverse complement strand
GGGGATGCTGTGGTGTGGGTGGGCTGGCAGTGGGTGAGGGGATGCTGTGGTGTGGGTGGGCTGGCAGTGGGTACATGGCAGAGCTGGACTGGGGCAAGATGCCCTGTGGGTCCAGGGTCTGATGGGAGCTGCTTCATTCTACCTAGGAACCCGTTCATCATCTTCAGCGGGGGGATGCCGCGGGCCAGCTATGGCGACCGGCACTGCGTCAGCGTGCTGCAGGGCCAGACCTTGGCCACGCTTGACTTCACCTCCCGTGTCATCGACTTCTTCACCGTCCAGAGCGCCGAGGTGGCCGAGGGAGGTACGGCTGGCTCAGGCAGCCCCGGGGGGAGCGGGTGCTGAGGAGGGGGTTCTTTGTTAGCAGCAGCCATCTCCCCCCTCCCCAGGCTTTGAGAACCCCCGTGCCCTCGTGGTGCTGGTGGAGGAAGAGCTGGTGGCCATCGACCTCCAGACACCGGGCTGGCCCACCATCCCTGCCCCGTACCTGGCGCCGCTCCACTCCTCTGCCATCACCTGCTCCTGCCACGTCTCCAACGTGCCCCTCAAGCTCTGGGAGAGGATCGTCAGCGCTGGCGAGGAGCAGAGCCCCCGGCTCTCCTCTGCAGTGAGTGATGGGCATGGTGGGGAGGGGGAGTTGTCTGTAAGCTCCCCCCATGACTGGCAGAGGGGTGACAGTCCCACTCCTTGTGGGTGGGCTGTCTTCATCCCTCCATCCTTTCCTCCAGGCTTGGCCCATTGATGGAGGGAAGAACCTGGCCCAAGAGCCCACGCAAAGGGGGCTTCTCCTCACAGGGTGAGTGGCCTAGCAGTGGGAAAGGGGTCCTGGGAAACTTAAAACACATTGGACACACGTCTCCTCAGCCCCTTCCTTTGGCTAGGGAGTAGGGTGGGGGACTCAGCTGCTCTTTTCTTGTGGGCTGCCCTCCTCTTGCTCAGCTTGATGGCTGGGCAGGACTCTGTCACCCACTGCATTGTCCTCCCTTTGTCACTGCTCTTCTGGCAGCGTGGCTGCCAGCACACAGGCAGCTCTTGTTAGCCGGGCAGATGTGAGAGCCCTGCACTAACAGGGCCTCCCCGTCCCCCTGCCAGGCACGAGGATGGCACAGTGCGGTTCTGGGACGCCTCAGGGGTCTCCCTGAAGCCCCTCTACAAGCTGGGCACCGCCAGCATCTTCCAGACTGACTGTGAGCACAATGACAGCCTCAACCAGGCAGGCGAGGAGGAGTGGCCGCCTTTCCGCAAGGTGAGGTCTCTGGGGCCGAGGGGGTACAACGCTGGGGTCCCCAGCACCCCCTTGCCTCTGCCAGCACCCTCCTGCCTCTGCCAGCACTGTGCCAGAGACGGGCGTTGGAGGATGCACCTGCCGGAGCCGTCCCGGCTGCGTCCCGGGGACGTGTCCCCCGGCTCGGGGCACAGCTGCCGTGTGACGCCCTGCAGGGACACAAGGGACACTTGTTTCCCGTGTCTTGTGGGTCTGCCCCAGCACGGGGGGAGAGCTGGGGGGACACGTGGGGACAGACCTTTCCCGGGCACGATGCCCGGAGCGGCCCGTGCGCTGCAGCCGGTGCCCGCCAGCTGGGCCGGGGTGGGGGGTGAAGGACATGGGAGTGCACCGTGGGGCTGCCCCACAGCCATGTGAAGGTGCCTGGGCCCCCCACTCCCTCCTGCAGGTGGGCTGCTTTGATCCCTACAGCGACGACCCGCGCCTGGGCGTACAGAAGATCGCTCTCTGCAAGTACACGGCTAAGATGGTGGTGGCCGGCACGGCAGGACAGGTAGGATGTCGGGGCAAGAGTGGGGGCTGCTGGGCACCTCTTGCCCTGCCCCTTGTGGAAACGCAGCACAGGGGTTGGGTACAGACCCTTCAGACCTCTGTGCCTGTCCATGAAGGGCTCTCACCCGGGATGCTCAGCCCCCAGCTCGCAGCAGGGTGGCTGTGCTGGCATGGGGCTGGCACGTGTCCCCCACACCATCCGTGCTCATCCTTTGCCAGGTGCTGGTGATGGAACTGAGTGACGAGAAGTCAGAGCACGCGGTCAGCGTGGCCACCGTGGACCTGCTGCAGGACCGGGAGGGCTTCACCTGGAAAGGCCACGACCGGCTGGCCCCCAGGAACGGGCCCTTGCCCTTCACCCCTGGCTTCCAGCCCAGCGTGCTGGTGCAGTGCGTGCCCCCCGCTGCCGTCACCGCCGTCACCCTCCACTCCGAGTGGAACCTCGTGGCCTTCGGCACCAGCCACGGCTTCGGACTCTTTGACTATTACCGGCGCAACCCCGTGCTGGCCAGGTATTGGGGAGGGGGAAATCTCTGTGCCGGGCCCCCCCCGGAGAGACGTGGTGGAGGTCTGGGTGCTGAGCAGCGTCGGTGCCCGCAGGTGTACGCTGCACCCCAACGACTCGCTGGCCATGGAGGGGCCCCTGTCCCGCGTGAAGTCCCTCAAGAAGTCCCTGCGACAGTCCTTCCGCCGCATCCGCAAGAGCCGCGTGTCGGGCAAGAAGCGGCTCAACGCCAGCAGCCCCTCCAGCAAGGTGGGCAGGGAGCGGGGCTGCCGCGGCCGCCCCTCGGCCCCGCCGGGCAGGGACTGACCCCCGTGCCCCCTCCCCAGGTGCAGGAGGCCAACGCGCAGCTGGCCGAGCAGGCCGGACCCCCCGAGGTGGAGATGACGCCCGTGCAGCGGCGGATCGAGCCCCGCTCAGCTGACGACTCGCTCTCAGGGGTAGTGCGATGCCTCTACTTCGCTGACACCTTCCTCCGAGACGGTGGGACCCCCACCCCCTCCATCCTCCTTGGGAAGAGCCCCCCGAGCTGGGTCTGGCTGGGTCACGCTGTGGGGAGGGGGCTCTGACGCTGCTCCCATCCCCACAGCCACCCACCACGGCCCCACGATGTGGGCAGGGACCAACTCCGGCTCCGTGTTCGCCTACGCCCTGGAGGTGCCGTCGCAGGAGAAGTTTTCGGAGCGGGCGGTGGAGGCTGTGCTGGGGAAGGAGATCCAGCTGATGCACCGGGCGCCGGTGGTGGCCATCGCCGTGCTGGATGGGCGCGGGAACCCTCTCCCTGAGCCCTATGAGGTGTCGCGAGACCTGGCCAAGGCCCCCGACATGCAGGGCAGCCACTCCATGCTCATCTCCTCCGAGGAGCAGTTCAAGGTGAGCGTGGGGCTTGCTCGGTGTCCCGTGTCCTCTCTGGGTATCCCCATCGTCCCAGGGTGCAGCTCCTGGGGAGCTCCCATGCCTGTCCCAAGGGTGATGGCTCCGAGGGGAAGGTGCTGCCCTTTGCCAAGGGCTCCTGCAGCGGGAAGCTTCTCAGGTGCCTCCCGAAACCCCTCAGGTTCCTCTTCCTCCCCTGGCACCTGTCTCCTCTCGCCCTCCCCAGGTCTTCACTCTGCCCAAAGTGAGCGCCAAGACCAAGTTCAAGCTGACGGCGCACGAGGGCTGCCGGGTGCGGAAGGTGGCCCTGGTGAGCCTGGCCAGCGCCAGCTCCGAGGAGCGCCTGGAGAACTGCCTGGCCTGCCTCACCAACCTGGGTGACATCCACATCTTCACCGTGCCTGGCCTGCGGCCCCAGGTCCACTACGGCTGCATCCGCAAGGAGGACATCAGCGGCATCGCCTCCTGCGTCTTCACCAAGCACGGCCAGGGTGAGGGCACCAGCCCCGCGTGGGGAGTGAGGGGCTGCCCTTGGAACTGGGACATTGTCTCTAGCTGCAGCCCCATGGAGGGTCCCTGAGGCTCTTTGGGTGTGTTTTTTTCCCTCTCTCTAGGTTTCTACCTAATTTCCCCATCCGAGTTCGAGCGCTTCTCGCTGAGTGCCAGGAACGTGACGGAGCCGCTGTGCCGGCTGGAGGTTGCCCGGCTGCAGGACACCTCCTGCCTCAGGTGAGATGTGCCCGGGGGCCTCAGGGGCTTTGCTGCAGCAGCACCTCTGTGCACCCACCCCCATGGCACCGGCTCCGGCACCAACTTCTCCCCCACCCTTCCTTCCAGCAACAGCTCCGTGGCGACGCCGAAGCTGCAGCAGGCAAACGGCACCCACGTCCTGCGCAGCCCCGAGAGCTCTCCCACCGACAGCGACCGTGAGTGACCGCCCTCTCCTTGCCTTGTGCCCCCTGTCCCCCTGGGCTCTGCTCTGGGGCCGGCCCCATGTCCTGGCTGCCTCCCAGCCCTCCTGTCCCTATGGCTCCCCAGGGTCCCCCGAGGAGCACCCGGCCGTCTTCTCGCCCGGCCCCATCGATTCCCCCAACAGCAGCTTGGAGAACCCGCTGGACACCACCGGGGACATCACTGTGGAGGAAGTGAAGGATTTCTTGGCGTGAGTTGTTGGGGGTAAAAGGCGTGACCAGCGGCCATGGCTGACCGGTGCCTGTGGCCGCTGCTGCCAGCGTCCCAGGCTGCCCCTCACCCTGCTCTGCCCCAGGTCCTCAGAGGAGGTGGAGAGGAACCTGAGGAACGCCAGTGAGGACGAGGCCCGGCCCGCGGGGATCCTCATCAAGTGAGGTGGGTGAGAGGCTGGTGGTCCCCGCGGTGGGGGGGGGCAGGGGCAGGACATGGCTCCTGCTGCAGATCCCGAAGTGCCACGGGGTTGAGAGCTGGGACCCCCATCCCATCCCATCCCGGGGAGGACAAGACAGTGCTCCCAGGGGCTTGTGGAGGAGAGGGGAGCAGGGGGACAGCGTGTTCCCCAGGTGCCCTTCTCAGGGGCCGTGTCACCCGCAGGCATCGCCGGCCCCCGGCTCGTCTCAGTGCTCGGATTCCCGGGACACGCGACTCGACTGGACACCCCCCGCACCCCCTCCTCGTGTAACGTAGACTCGTCTCTTCTCTAACATCCACGCCGGCCCCGGCCCCGGCTGCCCCTGCCTCCCGCCCGGCCGCCGGCCCCGCACACAGGCTCTTCCCCGGGAGGAAGATGGTTCTCATTTTTATACACCGTCGAGTGTCCCTGTCCCCTGCTCCACAGCCGCCTTCCCCGGGGGGGGCTGTTGCTTCCCCGGCTCCACGGGGAGGGCTGCGGCTCGTTGATCCCCCACCTCGTGCCCTGGTTTCAGTCCCTGGGGGAGGTGGGGGCCCGGAGCCCCCCGCCAGCCCCAGCACGGCCCCGCTGGGCCCTCGTCTGTGTTTACAAGCCCGGCTCCCTGCAGTTTACAGCCCCGGCCCTGCCTGCCCCAAGGCTCCAGCTGCTGCCCAGGGACTCTCTCCTTCCCGGGCAGGCCCCCGAGAGCTTGAGCAGCACGGGGAGGGGGGCACGGGGGAGGTCACAGGTGGCCTTTATCTCTTAGTGGCTTCTCCAAGGGCTATTCTCCAGGTTGGGCTCTGTGCCTGCTGCTCCTTTCTGACACTAATTCCTGCCACGGGTGGGTTGGGGATGGGATCACGCTGCTGCGAGGGATACACCGGCTCCTGGCCCTGCTCCTGGTGCTGGCGGGGGCCAGAGAGGGCACGGGGCTGCCCCATCCTGGAGGTCTCACTGTGCCAAATCCCCCCCCTCCCATGCCGGGCTCCCCAGCCTGGCCTCGTCCTCATAGGGGGCTGCAGTGATGCTGGCTCTGTCCCCTCTGACCCACGCCGGCTGCCTCATGGGTGCTCAGCCTGGTACCAGTCCCTCTCTTTATGGGGACGGGGGCCTGTTTCAGACCCCCGGGCTCCCCTGTGGTACGTGTGGGGTGGGGGGCCGGGGGGCAGCGCTGCCCCGGGCTGTGTCCCGCCTGCCGGGGCTGGGGCTGTAGCGTCCCTGGTAGAACCCCCCCACCTCAGCCTTTTTTTTTTTTTTTTGGTAAGATGAATTTAGCATTGTTTAGTTATTAAAAATACTGGTTTTTAATATTGAAAATAAAGCATTTAATATCAATGGCCCTGGGTGCAGGCATGTGGGGAGCCAGGCGGGGGCTAGGGACCCCCCCAAGCTGTGCAGGGGCAGGATCAGGGTGGGGGAGATCCGGTTGGGAGCGAGAGGGGCACAGTCAGAGCCTGGCACGGCCTCGGGCTGAGAAGTAAGTGCAGCCTTTATTGATATGATACCACTAGGCTGATCCCCCTGCCGAGTCTGTGTCCAGGAGTGCAGGGCCAGGCCCAGGGCTCCAACCCCCAGCCCTCTCCCAGTGCTCTTTAGCAAAGCATTTTCCCACCCAAACTGGGAAATGCTCCTTCCCCCTAGATGCAGGGGAGCTCAGCCCTGGTGTGGGGCTCACACTCCCTCGTCTGCCCCCCAGGAAGGGAAGGGGCCGAAGGAGGCCCTGTGCTGGGAGAAGAGGGCACAGAGGGTCGGTCCCAGTGCTTCGTCCTGGCCCCAGCTCAGGGAGAAGCAGAGCTTGGCTGTGAGCAGGCGTGTGGCAGTGCAGGGGGGGTCCCGGGCCGCCCCCGGCCCTCAGGCGGGCGGCTTGCGGAAGACGCTCCAGGCGTGGAAGCAGCGGGTGAAGGGCCAGGGCTCGTTGCCCTTCCGCACCAGCCGCAGCTTGCGGGGCCGCGTGGGGTCCTTGGAGCGCATGTGCTGGATGTAGACCTGGGGCAGAGCATGGCATGTGGGCTAGGGCTGGGGCTCCCCGGCACCGCAGCTCCGCACCACCCTGCCCGGGGCAGGATTTGGGCAGCAAAGGGAGAGGGAGATGCCCAACTCCTTCCCCTTCGGCAGCGAGAGCAGGGAGGCCGTACCTGGCAAGCCTTGAGGCTCAGCTTGATCTCCACCTGGCTGGTCTGGGTGCCCACCCACATGTAGACCTGTGGGAAGGACGTGCAGCTGGGCTCAGCCGAGGGGGCTGGGGCAGCCCCAGTGCCAGGACGGACCCCTGCCCCTCCTCACCTCGCGCCCGTTGTCCAGCAGCATGATGTCGTCGTCAGCCAGGTCGTCCTGGCAGAAGTCTGAGCACTTCTCTGACACGGAGAAATAGCCCTTCTCGTTGGAGCACCTGTGAGGAGAACGGGAGGGGACGCAGGGAAGAGGGCACTGTGTTGGGACTGAGCTCGTGCGGAAGGAAGGGACACGATGCAGCAGCTGTTTCAGGACCCCCGATGCCCAGGGATGTGCGGAGCTGGGAGAGGAGCTGTGCCTGTCCTGGGGAGCTGTGCCCTGGCTGCCTTGGGGCAACTGAGCCCTTGGCAAAGGCCAGCACAGCCTGGGGCACCGTGAGAGGAAGGGGACCAGCACCGACTGAGCCAGCACCCACCTGAAGAGCCGGGAGTGCTTCATGTAATCAGCATCTT
Source organism: Urocolius indicus (assembly GCA_013401255.1). Taxonomy (NCBI): domain Eukaryota; kingdom Metazoa; phylum Chordata; class Aves; order Coliiformes; family Coliidae; genus Urocolius; species Urocolius indicus. Next base: position 8,626 of record WBNH01001701.1, on the reverse strand, counting down.
CATCATAGGGCTTCTGGCTCCCGATGCCCACCCAGAAGAAGTTTTCAGGCTCTTCTCCCTCGTTGATCACCTGCAAGTGCAGTGACAGGGCTGAGCAGGACTGGCCCCTCTGCCAGGTAAGCCAGGTCAAGCCCTGCTGTGTGCCCCCCTGCCCCCACTCACCTGCTTGCTGTAGGAGTCATCAAACATGTGGTTCATGATGTCCTCGGCCAGCTTGGCCTCGTCAGGATCAGCTGCCCGGCCCACCCAGGTGTAGACGATGCCCTGGTTGTCTGTGCTCTCAAAGGGCACCTGGGGAAGGGCAGCGAGTCAGGGCTACCCCAGCGAGGAGGGGGCAAGTGGCTGGGCTTCCCCCAGGCTGCTCACCCACAAGCAGTACCTTGAGGATGAAGCAAAACTCCGAGTTGAGCAGCCCCGCGTCGGTGTTGATCTGGATGCACCTGGTAAAGAACCCCCCCGAGGCAGAGTCAGCGAGAGACCCGGGGTTGGACCCCAGCAGGAGCTCAGCACCCGGGTGCTGGCTGGCCCCGGAGGCGCCGCGGGCTGACCTGGTGCAGAGGGCCCCGCCGTTGGTGCGGATGTGGTAGAGGCTGGGCTGGGGCGGGCTGGCCCTCTCCTTCCGCTTGCCCCGGTGGATCACAAACCTCCTCTTGAAGTGCGAGAGGAATTTGGGGTTCTCCTGCTGCTGGGTCATGCGCACGACCTGGCAGGGGGTGGGTGTCAGCAGGGCCACATGGATCCCCCTCCCTCCTCTAAACACACCCCCAAGGCCCAGGTGCACCCCCCCTGCCAGCCCCCATCGCTGCTGCTGTCCCCTGCCCTGAGCCTGGTGGGCAGAGAGGGGAGGGGGGGGGAAGTGAGGCAGAGCTGGGGGACCCCTGTGTCACCCCCCCAGGAGTGGGCAGCAGCGGGGTCACCTCCAGTTTGCCGGGGAAGAGACTCTCAAACTTCTTCTGGAGGCTGAAGGTGAAGGTCAGCCAGCCCATGTTGGAGGCCTCCCGGCCCTGCCAGAAGTAGACGATGCACTGGAAGTCTTCCTCGGGCTGCTTCTCCTCCTCCTCTTCCTCGCCCTCTTCCTCCCTTTTGCCTTCACCCTTCTTCTTCTTCTCCTCCTCCTCTTCCTCATATTCCATTGGCACCCAATACCTGAGGGCAGGAAGAAGGGGTGACGTGAGGGATGGGGCAGACTGAGGGCCGGGGCAGGGAGATGGGGGGACAGTCCAACAGCCCCAAAGCGGGGACGAGCCCGGTGTCACCTGCAGAGGAAGACGTAGCAGTCGTGGGTGTGGAAGTGGCCGAACTCCTCCTCGGGCAGGCGAGCGAATTTCTTGCCCTCCAGCACGAAGCCCTCCATGCCGTCCAGGTCCTCGTTCCACTCCTCCATCAGCTGCTCCGCCTGTGGCCCCCACGTGCTCCGTCAGCCCGCGGCTCCCCAGCCCCTCCGCCGGCGCCCAGTCCCGTGGGGACACGCAGGGGACGGCCGGGTCCCCGGCCCTACCTCGCTCAGGGGCATGGGGGGCTGGCGGGGCAGGAAGAGGGCCGTGAGGTCGGCCTTCATCTGGTCCTTCTTCTCGGCGTCCTTGCGGAGCTTGCCGGCGAGGCCGCCCTCCTGCAGCACCGTCTCGGCGTTGCGGGTGTAATCCACGCGCAGGACGTCGTCCCAGTTCTTGAACTTGGATTTGAACACCTGCATCGGGGGAGCGGGTAACGCGCCTCAGCCCCGGCACCCTCCCTGGCACCCGGCACCCCGGCCCAGGGCTCTGTGCCCCCGTCCCCCTTGCCGGCACATGCGTGCCCGGGCTGCGGTACCTGGCACTCGGTGCCCTCCAGGTTCCTGGTGACCATGGCGTGCCGGGGCCGGTGCAGCATCCCACACAGCTCCTGGCTCAGCTTCAGCGCCGCCGCCCGCACCAGCCGCGGCGACTTCCTCCCGATCCAGATGAAGACGTCGGACCAGCAGTCCAGGATGTACACGCTCTTGGTGTCCAGCAGGCTCTGCAGCTGAGGGCACGGCGGGGAAAAGCGGGTCAGGCGCATCCCCAGGCTGCAAAATGCTCTGCCTGCTCCCAGAAGCCAGTCGGGAAGAGCGGAGCAGCCCCCCTGCTTGGCCGGACCTGCCTCTCCCAGCGCACAGCTGGAGGCAGAGGGGGGCACAAAACCAGTCTCGCTGGTCAGACTGGGAGAACCTCCCCGCCTCATCCTACCAGGCGCATCTCCGGCATCAGGTCGGCCTTCAGCCTCTTCTTGTGCTCCACTGACAGCTTGTAGTTGATCTGGGGCAGCTCCAGGTAGCCCAGGCCCAGGCCAACCTGTGGAGGGGAGAGGGACGGGGTGAGGGAGGGCTGCAGGTCCCCCCCAGCCCCACAGACGGTGGCTCCTCACCTTGTACAGTTTAGGTTTGTGGGGCTGGAAGTCGTCGGGGACACAGGGCCGGATCTCCTCGGGTTGTCCCCCCAGCACCTCCCAGAACTCGGGGGTCTCCTGGTCCTGGGTGAGCAGCGTGATCTCGGCTTTGCCCTTCCGCTCGTTCTTGTTGATCTTCTCGGCGAAGAGCCTGCGGTGGGAGCAGTGAGAGGGCAGTGGGGCTCCCTGCGTTGCCGGGCTCCCTGCACCCCCAGCCCCTCCACCAGCCCTACCTGGCCTTGGTGGTGCTGCTCAGCGTGGCCTGGCTCCCGCGCCACACCACGAGGTTGAGGCCGTGGTCCAGAAGGAAGACGAAGCTGGCGAGAGGACAGTCAGGAGGGAGTGAGGTGCGCAGAGCAGCCTCCCCACCCTGGGCGCTGCAGTTGCTGGGGCTGACAAGTGGGGTTTGGACCCATATCCTTGTACAAAGGTGCTAGCACAGGTGATTTTAACCCCAGAGGTGCAGCTGTGATGCCCTGGGTGGGCCCTGCCAGCACCCTGTCTGTCCACAGGGCCCCCGTGTCCCCTGGCTGCTGCCCTGCTCACCGGGGGTCCAGCGACGTCCCTTTCAGAGCCACCGGCTCCAGCTTGACGTTCTTCTTCCCATAGACACGGTACAGCCTGGCAACAAGATAGTCACGGTAGGACAGGGGGCACTGCCTGCCCCACACATCCTCAGCCTCCCCCCAGCCCCCAGCGGTACCTGGTGACATACTGCGTGTCCTCAACGGTGAAGAAGCCGCTGGCGGTGCCACCCTCGATGTAGGAGATGTCGTTGTCAAAGACCTGGGGGGCAGGGAGGGGGGTGAGTGGGGGGAGAGGCAGGGCTGGGGGCT
>WBNH01001699.1:0-80984 GCA_013401255.1 Urocolius indicus | reverse complement strand
GGCGGCGAGGCGACGGCGCTGAAGCGGCGGCGGCGCGATGCCGGCGGCGGCCGGGGGGCTGCTGTGGTGGAGCTGCTGCGTGCTGGTGGCGGCGACCGCCGGGGTCCCGCGGGCAGCCGCGGCGGCACAGGCAGGTGGGTGAGCGGGCCGGCTCCGCGCTCAGGGTGGGCGGAGAAGAGAGCTCGTGGGGTCGGCGCGGCGGTACCCTCCCGACAACTTCTCAAGCCCCGGTGGTGGGCTGCGGGCGGAGGGTCCCCGTTCCCCCGCGTGGGCTGCGGGAGTTTGTTCGGGTCCCGCGGGGAGACGGCGGCCAGAGGGCGACAAGCCCTTGCGGGAACGGAGCGGCGCGGACGGCCGCGGACCTGCCGCGTACCGGCGGCGGCGTGGGGACACCCGCCGCCTTTATTATCATTGCTATGGAAGACAGGTCGTTGCGGGCTGAGGGGTCTGCCCCGGGGCCCCCCAACTGAGCGGTCACCCGTTCCCGGCGGCAGTGCCGGCGAGTCTCCGCGCGGGTGACGGCGGCCGGTCCCCGGGGGGCGGCTCTTCCCGAGCCCCGGCCGGCCGCTCTGTCCCCTTCGCGCAGGTGCCGCCGCCGCCGCCCCGACGGGGCTGCGCGCTCCCAAACTTCTCTTCCACGGATACGGCATATCGATAAGAGGTGTCCAGACGCTGCAACGCAAACACAGGTCCCAGGCTGTTTGCGTGCGGGGGAAAGCGAGCAGCGTCTTGGAAATTAAAGCAGGAAAAGGCGCTTTTTTTCCTCGGCATGGTCCCGGGTTTTTAACTTTCTAGAGGAAGACTTACAACGTTCGTTTGGTTTTTCCGTCGTTGAGGTTTTTTTTTTTAAGGGTTTTTCTTTGTTTTGTTTTGTTTATTTGTTTTTTTTTTTCTTTTCCCTTTGGCATCCGGAGTAGCCTCTGTGCCGCCGTAGTACGGGGGCTGTGCCAGTGTAGTCGCCCGGGGAGGGCACCACGATCGCCTCCCGCTGCATCGCACATCGCGGGATCCGTTGCTGTGAATAAAACATTAAAAAGCAAATCTCTCCAATCTTTGTAACTTTTTTTCTTTTTTTTTTTTTTTTTTTTTTTCCCTCCCCGGTCATGCAAAATTTATGATGTTTGGGCGGTATTGGGTGCAACAGCTCTTCGTTTTCACAATTCAGTTTATATTTTGGGGCTTTATGTAACTGACATGATGATATGCTTGATGAGAAGTGAAAGAAGCATGTCCCGGCTTTGCTTGCCTGGTTAGGCTTCGCAGGCAGTTTTGATCTTGGTGCAGAATTTACTTTTTCTGCATGTGATTGTTTCCTAATCTTTGAAATCAGGAGGGCTGAAACGCTGGGATGCTGCTTCTTTCTCTTATATTTTCTCTTCCTGCAGTTTGGAGTGGTAAATCGCAGCTGAAAGCTCTGGTTTGCTGTACCTTTTTGCCCGCTACCCTGTTCACTTGCAGCCTTTCTCTTTTCTTGATTCAGGACTTTTCTGTCTCAGACTTGCCTGGTAGCCTGCCCTGATTTCAGGCAGCAGGTCTCCCCACCGGGCTGCTCTTGCGCTCTCCAGCCCGACTTCCCTGCCACTTGGATGCAGCTGTTGGTTTAGAGAGTCACAAAGATGCTCCCTTACTGGATTTATACCCCAGTGAAAATTAAAGGCATCGGTCCAGGGTCGCTCACCTCTCTTCCTGCCACCTCCTGGATCTGTGTTGCAGAAAAGCCTGTATGCCCTACACTGTGGGGAAAAAAAAAAAAAAAGTCTGTTTATTAAAATAAAGTGACATTTTCTATTTGAAGGGGTTTGGTTATTGCCGTGGGCAATGATGATTATTAGCTATTAATGATTGACTCTTACTGCTTGGTAGCTGCTGAAATAGTGAGGCAAGTTGGACTGGTGAGTTTTGATTTGCAAGTATTTAGGATTCCCCAGAATTTGGGCTCTTCTGACTTTTGGAGACATTAGGTCAGGGCTCTGTCTGCTGCCTTCATTTTCAGCACATCAAGGAAGATGATGATGATGCCTTTGCTCTTGCAAGTGATATGTTGGCCAGACTTTTGATTTCAGTATCCCATGCCTGGTGGTAAAGATGCAAATATGTGAATACATTAGAATTCTTTGATTTCTTCTGTTTCCACACTTGGGCATACAATGTTTGCAGTGCACAGCTCAGCCAGGGTCACGTGAGCCAAACGACTTGGACTGTTACCTGGAAGCTGGCGAGTCTTTGTTCTGCTTGAAAATAGCTGATAAATTAACTCCTTTTTCCTGATATATGGGTCTGTTGAGTTGTTAAGTAATTACAGTCAAATTAACTTAGTGCTGTTTCAAGTATTCTGCTGCTCTGAGAAATTAATTGTACTTCAAATATTTTTGCAATGTGTTGTTTTTTGATGTGATTTTTTTTTTCCCCAGTGAGGAGCACATTCAGGCTGATGGATGAGCAGGCTTTAATTTCATGCCACTGTTCCTCTTCAGGCCATGGCAGTTGAGACATGCCAGTGTCTTCGGAGAGGTGCAGCTCCTTTCCTTTGCAGCAGCTCTCTTTGGCACATCTCCTGTTTACTCTGCCACGATGTCTATTTGATAGTTAAAATTAGGCTGAGCTCTGAGTGCCTTTGGAAAGGCATGATAAATATCGACTTGGAGTTTCAGCCTCTGGCTGCCATCAGGTGACTTAGTCCCTGCACTGAGGACCTCCCATCTCAACCTTTTGCCCAAAGGGACGCGGGTGCTGTTACGCATCTTTCATCCCTCCTGGGAGTCCTGTTTCCTCCCACGTGTGTCTGGCTTCAGGGCTGTGTTGTGGGAGTCTGTGGTGAGGTCTGCACAGCAGTCAGGGCAGGCTTCCACTATCCCTCTGTGACCTCTAAGAGCACTGCAAGCCAGCACTGCTGCAGGGCAGGGGAGGCTGAATCTGGCCCTGCTTTTTGGGTCATCCCCAGGGATCCTGGGGCAACTTCAGCACTGGGTTGTGCTGTGCATCCATGTGTGCTTGCACCAGCCTTTGCTGGTACTGGCGCCACAAAGTACCCAACTGACTCAGCTGTGACTTTATTTTTTTTTTTTAAGTTAATTGGTGTATGTGTGTATGGATTCTGGCACTAAGAACAGTGCTTTGTAATTAACATGAAAACAGTAATAAAAAGGATCTGAAATACATGCCTATGAGTAAACTAAATGATACTCGGCACTAGCAGATCGTGAAGGGAGAAGCGCTTCTCCTGAACCCGCGTGGCAGAACAGCAGGACGGGAAGTAGGGAAAGCCCCGTTGGTTCCCCTGCAGCCGTAGCAGTGGAGGGCCCAACACCCTGCGGGTATGCTGAGCCGACCTGCAAGTGCTGCTTTGCACTCCTGACCTTAATTTGTAATGCTGAGTTGTTCTGAAATTTGCCCTCAGTTTTGTAGCAGGGAATTAGCTGCAGCCCTTAATTTAACTAAATGTTTTCTTCTAGTTTTCAGGGGATGTTACAGTTATTTTTATAAAAAAAAAATAGATAAGTGTAAGCAAACTGCTTGCACTATATCTGAAAGCACAGCCTGTCATCCAGAGCATGCACATGTTCAAAGGCTTTATGGAAAAAGCATCTTTATACCAATTGCTGCCAGAGCTGGTGAGGTGCACGGGTGGGCTATGAGCTAGTGTGATGAGATCTGTGGGGTGGTGTGCCTGCAGCCTTGCAATGTGAGCATCTCTAGATGGCAGCAGCCCCCAGGAGCTCCCAGGCAGCAGGATGTGGCGATGGAGTTGGAGATGTAGTTTCCCAGGCTCTGGACTTTATGCTCATCACCCCTCTGCACCCCTCTCCTGGGATGGGAAACAGCTTTTTGGGTGCCTAGAGAGTAAGGAGGCGTGTCCAGAGAATCATCTGTCCCTGAAGTCCTGTCCCCACCTCTCATACCCTTGCTTGCAGGACTGGACAAATGGAATAGTGTCCTGGCAGACTGACTCAAGCGCTGTAACTCAAAACACCCAAGAAGTTCAGGTGACTTCAGGAAGGAGTTAAGGATTGTTTGATCATACTCAGAGATGTTTAAAACTGGGAGTAAATATATAGGTTCATATTCTAGACGACTTGTTAAGCTAACCGCTAAGTCAGGACCAGACTGGTGACTGGGTACTGAAGATGAACAGGTTCAAACTGGGAATGAAGTGCGTTGTCTTAGTAGTGTAGTAACTGTTGTGACAAGCTAGGAAAAAAAAAAAAAAAAGTACCTTATCACTCAGCACCATTAACTCAGATCAGGTGGTCATTCTAAAATGCTTACAGTTGCTCAGAAGGATGCTGTAGCCCACAGGTGTGGTTTGTTGTTGTTTTTTTTTTTTTTCTTCAAGTGTTCATTCTGGTCCTTTTCTCAAAAGAGCATCACAACAAATCCTCTCCTGATTTCTTTAGGACAGAAAGGGTAAGCTGGTATGTGGTGGTTGTTACAGGGCAATATTGATGGTTCCTTGGAAGCTTCTGAAGTTAACCTTGTATCCTGCTTGAGCAGGTAGGGGTTTATGCTGTGCTGCCAGACATTTATGCTCTTAAGACTACTGTCAAGCAGTGGCAGCTCTGTAAGAACAGCTAAGTCGGGTCTGGCCCCGTGGATGCTGCTGCTCTTGGTGTGCTGAGGCAGTTTTGCTGGGAAAGGAGTGGGAGCTTGTTCCTGGGATTTAATTTTTGCTGTGGCATGAGCAAAGGCAGGAGGTGACTGTGACTAGGCTGTTTCACATGTGCTGACAAGCCCTCAGGGCACGAGACAGACTCTTGTTTTCACTGACTTAAAGGTTTTCCTTTGCAAACAAGCACAGGTTGCTGGTGGATTTTATGTGTGCCCACGTAGCCAGAGCTTAATTCTCCCATGGGAGCACTGCCGTCTGCCAGAAAGACTCATCGTTACAGCAACTTCAGTTGATGTTTGTTTAGTGACTTCTTGGTTTGGACGAACAGTTTAAGCTGTGCTTAGTGGCGGCTTCTTTGTGATGAGCTGTGTGACCACGTGATAAATGGTCTCATTTCTGTACTATCTGCTACCTCTGGGCATACAGGCACATGCTACGCCTCCTGAAGGTTTAGAACAGCTGCTGCTGTATATATCTCTCTGTCCTTTTTTTTTTTTTTTTTCCCCTTCAGCCTGCCAGGGAAACTTATCCTTCTTCCCACTTTGTATAAAGAGGATGCAAAGTTCAGGACAGATGAATATTTGCTTATGCATCAGTGACTCCTGAGGGTCTTAGACTGGCAGGCTTTTGGACAGCAAAGTCTAATTCAAACTTCAGGAGCACATACTAGTCAGACTATAAACTCATAGTGTAAGAATACCTAGAATAGAAATACATACAAGGAATAGGAATGAATACTCTAAGAATACTGAGAAATGTTTTTGTTTTGCAGTGGTACTGCTTTTTGTTTCCATGCCTGAATCCTATAAAATCTAGCTCCTGACAAAGGAGAAGATGGTCAAATAAAGTAAATAAATGGGAAAGTATACCCCAGACTTTTAGTGGATGTGGTTCTTTTCAGAGGTATAAAAAAAAAAAATTAGTCATCATATTACTGTTTGTGTAAAAACCTTTTTAGAGATGCGCTCATTTTGTGTTGGGTTCCTCTTTCTCCTGACGTCTATGCAGCTAGGAGTGCAGTAACTGAACAGGCATTTATAACTTGATCTTTCTTAATGTTTTTCTAATAAACCAGCATTGTAACATGGGCCCTTGTCACATGGTGACTTGACACCTGTACTCTCAAGCTGTTGAGCTTACAGAAATCTTCCAAAAATCTGTATGGCTGAGGACACTGGTCTCAGGGCGCAGACCATAGCTGATGCCAGGGAGACGGGTGAGCCCTTCCTCGCCAGCAGTCATGGCTGCTTTCTCCAGCCGTGCCAGAGTGCGGCTGATGCACCCTCACTCCAGCAGCATTGACCCCCACTTCACCCAATGCAAGGAGCTTGTTGTCTCCCTTGCTGGTGCACAGGCTGACACCTACCCGCTGGGAACCTCAGTGCTTCCATTTTTTGGAGTGTGTGGCAAACTATCAGAGCAAGCGGGGGAGTAAGAAAGTCAGGGAAATGGAGCCCAGCAGGACTTAGAGAAGGCACAGATCCCGAGGCATAGCTCAGCCCTATGTGAGCTTTGGGGCTGGGAGCTGAGCAGGTGGGTCTCAGTCTCAGACCATGCCTCCCTTGTGGCTGAGAAGGATGGAGAGCTGTGAGACATGCTGCTGACAGGTTTTAAATTCATGTAGGGAGACTACTGTGCCACTACAAGACATGACCTAGCCCTTTGCTCACAGTTGCCTGACTAAACTGCCTAATAAATGTCTATTAAGAGTTGTGATACCTGACCTCTCTCTTCTTCTTTACCCCTCCCCTGAGTTTTTTGGTGTTGTGATTCGTGAAAGAAACGGGTCAAGTCCAAGGGAGGTTGAAGGAAAGAGTATGCACGTTGTAAAAAAAAATAAATAAATAAACCTCTTCTAAACAAAGTTGTGTTACGAATCATAAGTTGGAAAAGCCCAGAGCTATGTAAAATAGCAACACAGCCTTGGCTGTAGTGTTGCAGCGAGAAAGCACGCTGCTCTTGTGTCTGGGGTTGGTGACAATACACTGCATAAAGCTCTGAAACCTGTTCCTATCCTGCTGACATTTGGCATGGCTTATCTCCTGCTGCTGCTCCAGGCCTCTCCAAATGGTGCTTCAATACCTGCATCTCCTCCAAGAAACCATCTCCTATGGGGCAGGTACCTCTCTCACTTGTGCTTGCAGCATGATGAGGTGCCCGAGCAGATATTGCAGACCTGCTTGCACGCTTAATATTTAAGCATGCACTTAAATAACCTGATTGTGTCAGAAAGAGATTGGTGACAGTGTTTTGTTTGCTTGAGCCCCAGTAAGCTGCTGAGAACCTTGTCTCATGAAGGTAGCACCCACAGTGGGAGTTGGCAATGGTGGAATGGAACCATATTGGTGCATAGACAGGAAAAAAAAATCGTCACACTTAACTTGAGACACATTCTAATGTTCAATTTCCATTAATTGAAATGATGTTGAAATATTGAACATTTTAAGCACAAGAGTTTATGTACCATGGTTAGTATGCTAATGGAATATTTTAGTGATCTTTTAAGGTTAGCATTGCAGCCAGATGCAGTGGTAAGCATTTGTTCGTCAGATTTATTTTGCTCTAACTCCTTTTCCAGGAGTGTCCCTCAGTTGCACTGTGACTGCCATCAGCTATAGTTTTAAGTTTTGGGGTTTTTTTTTAATCTGATCTGCTGTGCAAAGTTGAATTGAGGATATTTTTTGCTCATTATCTTTGGCAAGAAAAATGTATATCTCTAAATTCAAGTTGTTGCTTGCTGAGGATGTGTGACAATATTTAGAATTCAGTATAATTTTATTATCTCTTTGAAAGGATAAAAAAGGGCTCATTTATTTCAAGAGATATTTCTGTAGCGTGTAAAAATACCAGTGAAGTAGCTAACGGTTTCCAGTTGTTGTTGACTTCTAATTTAGCAACCATTGTCCGTGTTGATATATTTGATGCTCTAAAAATGTACTTGCCATTAAGGAGGAAGCTGAAGTGATTGGTAGGCAGATAATATTCTTTAGTGGCTATTAATAATGCTCAGAGGACATACGCATTGGGGCGTATGGAAAAAGCCATCGAATTGTGTAGGAAGGAGGCAAAAATATTGTCTACGGCTGCTTTATCTGAAAGCTGCCTTTATTACTCTATTTGTATGTTCTGCAGTGACTGCTGCCCGAATTAGCACATCGTGAGCGGGAGAAACCGATACGCAAACAGAATGGTGTGCAGCTAATTTTGTTTAGCAAATTGAGATCCAATCCCTGCTATTTCACGCCCTCCTCGAGCTGACTCAGGCGCTCCCGGGCAGCGTCCTGGTGAAGTGCCTGGGGCTCTGATTCTGCTGGGGGTTTCAGCGTGGAAAGGTGGGAGTTGCTTTCCCCACGGAACGAGGGAATTAATATCCCGTTAAGAGAAAAAGGAAGTTTTTAAAACAAATGTAAAGCCATTGCAGTTTTTTTCCCCTCTCCTTTTGTCTGTTCCTTAAGCCAGAGGAGGGCTTTTGTGCCTGTGCTGATGTGCTCCCAGTCGCTGAGAGTTTCTCCCTGGATTTCTCTGTGAGGAGGATTTGATTTCTGTGTCTCTCAGAATTCTGAGCTACTCTTGAAATCATACACCTCTAGGTCCTCTTCTGCAACACATTTAGAACTGCTGGTAGCTCACACACCTGTGTAGCTTTGGTGTCACACAGGGCTGTACTTCGTTTTGGGAAGATCACATCTGAAAAACATACAATTATTGGAGTCTATAAATAGTAGCGATAACTTTTACAGCATTAACATCGCCCTTGTGCTGCATAACACACTGAAGTCACAAGCTAGGTTTGCTTCTAGTGTTGCTTAATGTGTCGCTCGTTATATCACAATGTAATGAGCAGCTGCCACATTGATAATGCAGTGCCTGCAGCACAGATGGGGGGGATTCTTTCTGGAATTGACCACCACTGCAGTGATGCTTTACACTTTCTGTGGCTTGGTCTAACTTATCATAAAGGAAACAAAATCACGTCTGTGCTTACGTTTCTGGCTGCTCAAAGGTTTCAGTGTGCAGCTCAAAGCTTTAATAACATAGCTTTCTAAGTAGCCTTTTGTTAGCATTTACTTTCTTGGAGTAGATAAAGACTGGGGACAGGAGGAAAATGTTGGTGTGTATTTTTCTTCTTGTGTTATTTGCTGTAAATTCCTTTGTGTTAATTTTATCCCAAGATCTTGGAGTTCTGAGAATCTCAGTCTTTGCATAAAGGAGAAAAAAAAATCTTTAAAAATCTTTATCTGCCCTGCGTTCAGAGTAAAGTTAAAACTGTGGCTTAAGAAACAGGGGGAAAGTCCAAGAGTTGTTTTTTGTAAGCCATGATTTTTAAGTAATTTTTAAGATTTATGAGGGGAGTGGTTGACTTATGGTTTTTCAATGTCTAGCAAATGTTGCCAATGACTTTGGAAATGGAAACATGGGCTCATTAAGACTTTTAATAACTTTAGTTCAACTGCTGCCATGTCATGTGGTTAAGGCATTAAAATATATAAGCTATGCCTCATGCTACAGTAGAGCAATTACTGGATAGCTCTACTTTGATACTTGAAAATGATCTTGCTAAACTTTTGCTGTCAGCTTAAATAACTTCAGTCTTGCTGAAGGCCTGTAGATATGAGAGAAAAAACACTGTGAATAGTAGCTTTCTCCAAATAAAGGTCATGAGGGTGTAATTGCTATAGATCCTGTCTGTCCCAGATGGGTCCTGTCCATTTCAGCAGTGGGCTTCTGTTCCAAACTATCTACCCTGGGCTTTTCCTGGATTAGAAGTGTCTGAATTTTGTCCTAGGTTATGCAATAATTGGTATGGTGCTTGTTTCCATTTCGGTTTTTGTGCCTAATCTGTCTGGTTTTTGCTATGGTGGGATAAAATGATATCAGCTACTGATTCGTTCATGACATCAGTGTTTGTAAGGTCATCCTTTGTGGCTCACTCCTGACTGGATCCTTCATCTAACAGGTGAGTTTTTGCATTGGGTAGTCCCTGTCAGGTTTAGATTTGTTTCTGCTGCCTTCTGGGGCCAATTTAAGGTTTATGTTGTTTGTGCTGCCTCTTAATGTGTCTCCTCAAGCTCAGATAGTGTTTAAGAACTTTATGGAGGCACTGCTGCTGCGAGCTCTTGGAGGAGGAGTGTTGGAATAATGCCAGGCAAGGAGGAGGGACGGAATGCACTGCTTCCTGGATTTTTGCTCTTTGATTTGGATAGTGCTGATGTGAGCCAAAGTGACAAGGTTTTTTGGGATCCCAGCTAACTCTTGCAGAATACACCTAAGATCACTAAAGTTCATCTATGTGTGTTTCTTTAACCAGTTCTTGATTTTCTTGTCCCAGTGAGAGTGATGAGGCATTGGCACAGGTTTCCCAGAAACAGGTTGTGGATGCCCCATCCCCTGGCAGTGTTCAAGGGCAAATCAGATGTCCCCACCCAGGACAGGGGGATTGGAGAAAAATGATCTTTAAGGTCCTATCCAATCAAAACCATTCTGTGATTAAATTATCTGGGAACCTGTGTGAACTGGAACATGCCTGTGTCTCTAGTAATATCTGGAATAAAATCCCCTGTTTATTTGGTGGCACAGGGATTTATTTTGCCAGAGTAGAATCATGTCCTGACTTACATTAGTAAGAAGAGTGTATCTGGGTGCCAGGTAATACAGGGCCTTAGTGGCATGTGGAGATGTGATAGAAATAAATACAGCAACAGATAACAAAGCACCAGGAAAGGGCAGAGGGAGGAGCAAGCGCTACCTCAGATCCTCCCTGTGGTCGAAGTATAGGTGTGGTGGATGAAATACAGGCTTGAGAGCATGGAGTTCTTTCCCCTAGGTCTCTGCAAATGGATGTATCGCTCGGGGACTATGATATCAGGTTTTGCACTGATGTGCATCCCAAGAGAGCTGGCATTTGCTACCTCAGTGATAATCTTTTGTTTTCAACACTCTACTTCATTTCTTTCCCACCAAGTTTGAGTTTCCAACAATATAATTACTTACAGATTTGTAAGTCAGAAATAGCTTGGTAATTGCTATATTGCTTTGCCTGCAGTAGCAACAAACGTCTTAAATGCAATGCATCATCCACACAGAAAATTGATATTTGGCCCAAACTCGAGGATTCTGACAGCTAGTCTTAAAAACTTTTGGTTAACATGTAAAATAGAGACTTGTGAATGCCATTCACAGGAAAATTTTCCATCTTTCCCATAAAAGTGCTCCTTATGACTGGTTGAAAATACTTGAGGATGATTAAGTTTACATGGAAACCTCTTTTTAGATGTCAATAATGTGAAGGCTTGGGACATTAACTAACTGCTTGGAACACACGCAGAGAAACTTGTGCTACCTCATAATTCTTAGCCTGAATTTTGCCTGATATTCAGAGTTTTATGAAACTATGCTCACAAGCTGCTGACCCACCAAATTGCTGATAGTAAGTTTCTTTTAATGTGCTTTTATTTTCACTTTCCTCCCTAGAATGCAACCTAAGCATCAAGAATGGCACAGAACAAGTCTTTCTCTGAAAAAATTACAATGAGGAACCTGCCTTCTGGCATGCTTGTACAGATACATGTGCTTAAATTCATTATGTGTTCTAATGTCAATTGCAATGTAAAGGACTAGAAGTTTTAGCAGAGAAACTTGTGGTTCAATTTGGGCATGTATTGCTTTATGCCAGGGTTACGTGATGCTCTTTTTTGGGTAAGTACACATTTCAGTACGTTTTGTCAATGTTTGGTTTTGAGACAGTAGGTCTGGATTACTTTGCTTCAAAGCTGCTCAATATTTATTTATTTATTAAATACAACACTTGTGTTCAACTGAAAATGTAAGACCCAATTTCAAAATTAGGCCCACACAATTATGCAATCAGGTAATCGCGCGTGTAATTGCTTGCACAAATGGTCAGTTAGATGTGTAACTGTCCATTTACATGCAAAATTAACCAATTTTGCAAATTGGAATTTGAATATTCATGGTAGAAAACACAGCTTTCTAGAGATGACTGCACTGTCACAAATTCTTCTTCCATTGGTGTCACCCTTTTACGAGCCTTGTGCATTTTGTCTTTGCACAAACATTAGTAACAAACCACTGGAACTAAAGGAAAAAGTGTCTTTTCCCTCTGAAACTTAGTATGTATCTCTATGCTTTCAGTTGGTAAAAAATGATGAGTGTCTTATGAGAAATGCTCCAGAAATACAGTTTTTGGTGCAGTAGTTCATTACTGGGCAAAAGGCGTGCTAGAGGCTTGGTCCCATTGGTATGTATAAGCACCAGGTAAATAAAACACAGAAAACCAAAAGCCACCTGCAGCTATATGGAAGTGAGCAAGCAATAGGTTGAACAGTAAAAGCCTGGGTACAAGCACTCTTGCAGCTACAGATGAGCCAGAACAAAATATGCTTCTCTGTGTACAGCTCTTGGTGGTTTGTTGCTGCCTCCTGCTAGGGATAGTCCTGTCTTCTATGGTTGCAGTCAGCGAATCATGTATTACTCATACATTGGATTTTAATAACACTGCAGCCGAGGCTGGTAATGCTATCGGTGCAACGCATGCAAGCAAAGCAACGGGGAGGACTATGGTGGGTAGCCTGTGTGCCAAAGGCTTACTAATTTAAAGATGGAAAGAGAAAGATACAATGCTGAGGAGTGATGGGACATACCCACTCTTTGTACAAGTTGGAGGCTGAGCCAAAAGCATCACTGGTCTCTCCTGAATAAGACTAGCACATCTGGGTTTTGCTTACTCTGTGGTCTTATGCTCTAGCTCTGTGACAGTTATTGACAGGGCCATGGAAGATATGTGTTACACCTGTGCCTCTGTATTAAACTTAAGGCGTACTAACTTGCATGCAGCCTCATTGCTCTGGAATGAACTGTTTTGAAAACATGTAATGTGATGCTTTTGCAATGGCAAAAACAATGGTTTTTTTGTGTATTAGTATATATACATAAAAATATACGTGCACTTAGAGAGGTTTTTCTTGCCTTGTTTTTGTCTGGTGTGCTGCCAAAATACTTATTTTCAATTAAAGAATTCAAAGCTGTAGCTGAAGAATCTGTAGAAATACTTTCAGTCACCACTTTGCAGTTAGTGCAAGCTCTTATTTGTTTGGCACAGTCCTTCAGTGCTCACATGAGCAAGGCTTTTGGTCTCTCTGAGCCCATTGTCACTCTGTGTTATGAAAAGGAGAATTAATGTCATCTCCAAAAAAAGCAGAACAATTGTGTAACTGGGTCATGTGTAGGCTCTAGCCCAGAGAGATAGATGGTTCCTAGAAGGAACTAAGGTGTGCAGTTATGCATCTCTCCAGACTGAGGTGAAGGAAATGCTTTTGTCCAGATTGTTCCCATGGAGTAGGGAGCCACGTGGCCATCCAAGGCATCATCCAACTGCACCGTGCTTCCCAGTGCACATCTCAAGTGCCTGTGCTCATTTTAGGGCTCAGTGTGGCAGTTTCTCAGGCATGGGAAGGTGGATTTGGTAAAAGTCTTAGGGATTCGTTGTGCAGGTTTTTGGGGTTTTTTAGAGAATACTTTGACATTTTTCCTTGCAGCTTCAACACCAGCTGTGCCCCTGTGCTTGCCTCTAGCAGGATGAGTGCTCCTGTGCAAAGTACGTATCACTCCTGTGTAGATGGGTTGAAACAGAAAAGCAGTTTCTTACGTGTAGCTCCTCATTCAAACCTGGCCCTTTGAGCCCAAATGTGACTTTCCCTGAAAATTAGCTGTCTTGCGTAGCTGTCTGTTATCTGCATTCTCTCCCTCCCAGCATTGTATTGTCCAGGCGTGGATGCAGCTGCTCTCTTCTTGGTGTGCTTCTGATGCTGTGCAGGAGAGAGGGGTCAGTTGACAGCCCTGTGTGGTACCTCTGCTCCTGCCACTGATGTCCTCCCTCCCAACAAGGGATTTTCTGCAAGGAGTCACCCAGTGCATATGGGATGGCTGCTTTTGCAAGAGGGCAAAGTGGCACCTTGGTTTCATGCTGGATTGTCTTCCCAAAGTGATGGTATGCTGAGCCCAGGGGAGAATTAAACAGGAGAATATTAAGGTCACGTTTTATTCCTGAGCAAGATGTTTATGTCCTCTGTGCATATTAATTTTACATCTTGAGTCATGGTAGAAAGGAGTGCAAATAATAGTGCTAGTGTGTTGCGTAGCCTCGTCAATTGAACTGGGAGAGAGAGTTCAGACTAACTCGCTGCCTTTCCCTCCCACGTTGCATGCTGTAAAACAGTGGAGAGATCCAAGCCCAAAACTCCAAAATGACCAGCACTGTATTTTCATTTTGTTTATGCCTGTGTGGCGAGTTTGCCACAGGCCACCTGATCAGGAGGAGGAAGTGGATGTGGCCTTCTATGAACAGCTCAGAGCGGCCTCACAATCACAATCCCTGGTCCTCATGAGGGACTTCAACCTCCCTGATATTTGATGGCAAAGCCACTCAGCCAAGCACACATAGTCCAGGAGGTTCCTACAGATTGTTGACAACAACTTACCGTCACAGGTGATTGAGGAACCAACCAGGAGGGGTCTGCTACTGGACCTGGTGCTGACAAATAAGGAGGGTCTGGTTGGGAATGTGAAGATTGGAGGCAACCTCGACTGCAGCGACCATGAGATTGTAGAGTTCAAGATCCTGTGGGGAAGAGGCAGGACACAAAGCAGGACCGTGACACTGGCTTTAGGTCGAGCCGACTTCAGCCTCTTCAAAGACCTGCTTGGAGGATCTCATAGGATAAAATTCTAGATGGTAGAAGTGCCCAAGAAAGCTGGTCAATCTTCAAGCACCACTTCCTCCAAGCCCAGGATCAGTGTGCTGCAACAGGTAGGAAAGGAGGCAGGAGGCCTCCATAGATGAGCAAGGATCTGCTCGGACAACTCAGGCAGAAAGCAGCCACCTATGAGAGGTGGAAACAGGGGCTGACTTCTTGGGAAGAGTATAGGAACACTGTCAGAGCATGCAGGGGTGCAACTAAGATGGCTAGAGTCCTAGAATTCAATTTAGCCAGGGAAGTTAAGGACAGTAATAAGTCATTTTTTCAAGTACATCAGCAGCAGAAGGAAGATGAGGGGGAATGTGGGCCCACTGCTAAACACAGAGGTGTGTGACTGAGGATGCAGAGAAGGCTGAACTACTGAATGCCTTCTTTGCTTCAGTCTTTATGGCCAATGCTGGCCCTAGAGAAGCCCAGTACAGCAAGGAGAGCAGGGTGGCCTGGGCAGCAGAGGACTTGCCCTGAGTGGAAGAGGAAGAGGTTAAAGACTTGTTGGCCAGGCTTAATGCTCATAAGTCAATGGGTCCTGATGGGATGCATTCTAGAGTGCTGAGGGAGCTGACTGATGTGATTACTAAGCCTCTCTCCCATCATTTTTGAACCATCATGGAGGACAGTTGAAGTGCCTTGAGGACTGGAGAAAGGCCAATGTCACTCCAGCCTTCAAGAAGAGTTCTGTCTTGGCACACTTTGACAGACTAAAATTCTTTCAACTTGTAGGCATAGGCAGTCTTTCCAACTTCCAGTGCAGGTAATTACATTTTCTTTATTCTTCTACATAGAGATCCATCAGCCTCCTTCCTTTACAGGGGATGGGACCTTGGTAGGATAGTTGTGGGCAGTAGCTAGATGCTGCTTAGAGGTAGCTGTTGGATTGGTGTTTTTGGGCCTTTCAGAGCATTTAATCATTGCTGTAGAGGCTTTTGTGGCCATCGGTAGCTTGCCTTTCTGCTATTGGCACCCTGAGGATTGGGAAACATAGTTTTGAAGACCTGAAATCTCTGCAAAGGCATGAATTTCTGGGCCTTGATCTCAGTTCAGACTCATGTGATGGACAGCCGTTTCAGTAAAGGTATAAATACGTAAAGTATTTTGGGATAGAAAAGGATAAAAAAATGTGCTGCATAAATTACAATACTAATTATATTATTAGCAGAAGAGCTAATAGCTGTCCTCGCTGCATAGCAACTGCTGTGCTCTGTTACAGATACTACTGCGAGAAAAAAACAGGTGAAAGTGTTAAAGCATGCTATCCCATCATAACTGCTGTACAGGAGGACATAGGACTGCTCTCTTCAGAGTCATATATTGGTCCTGGGAGTGGGAGTTAGCTGTGTGACTTAGAAGCACTGCAGGGTTGGTGGGTTGTCAGGCTTGACCCTGCGGGTGGATGAGAGACAACTTGTAGAAGACTTCTGCATTTATGCTTGGGTCCCTCTACCTCCTCCTGAGTCACCACTGCAACTTCCACTGCCTTTGGTTCAGACTTGCTTGTCTCTTAATCTGACCATGAAATAAACTACATGAAAATTAAAAGATCTTTTTATAAGGCAGTTCTGGCTTACTGTTAGCAACCTAAAAATAGGCTGTAGATATTCTTGATATTCAGAGGCATTAGTCTAGCTTTAAAAAACCAGTAAGGAATGTGGTATTTTATATACAGCTCTCAGCACTGCATGAAAAAAAAAAAGGCAGACTACAAAGCACAGCACAGGAAAATTGATTTATCATCAATTTATTGCTTGGAGCTCTAGGCAAACTCATCTCCAGACAGAACAGAGATCTATAAAGTCTTTTCATCTGAAACTATGAATTAAATTGGGAGGAACTGCTGATGAGAGACCAGAACCAACCCTTAAACCAGACAGGCTTTTGGGAATGGGTCCGCTGTTGCAGCAAGGAGAGTTGGAGGGATGATGTTGATTTACGCTAGCAGAGGATGTGGAGCTTAATTTCTTATTACCTTGTTTCTTTTCTTACTGGGAACCTGTCTTATTCAGGAGCAAGCCTACAATAGTCGCTCCATTCTCCCCCCTTGATTTCAGTATAAATTTTTCTTTTTTTCATTGGTGTGTCTTGTTACTCTTGCAGTTTCTTTTCTCTGATGTGTACTCTTCTGTTGTATGTGTGTGTGTATTCTTAAACCTAATAACAGAGTAACTTGCCTTTTTCAGCAGGAAGCCTCTAAAAACAAGCTGATGCATCTCTGTCAGATCACTATATAAATAAATAAAACCTGTTCATATATTCCCTTCAAAGAAGCGAGTGAGACAATGCTGAAGAACTCTGTCTCCTGCTTTATTTTATTTTTTCATTGAGGGGAAAAAAAAGAAGAAAGCTGTATTATGTCAGCGACCTGTAATAAATAGCACTGCAATGAGAAGTGAGAGCCTCATTCACCTTGCATCCATGCAGAAATAACTAAGCTCTCTTCCCATGCCTTGAGGGGGTGGGGGGGAAGGAGAAAGAAGGGAATTAAAGAAAAGAATTGACCTTGGCTTGCATTTGCTCCCGTACTACCAGGGAACAGTCTACTAGCAAGAGACTGAAGTATTGCTGGCTATTCTTGCAGGCGGCGTATTGCCTGTGTTACTGCAAGCTATTCAGCCCAGAGTGCATGGGGTACGGTCCGTGTCTTTCTTTTGCTGCTTCAAAGCATAGTTAGCTGAACTCTTAATTGGCAAACGACAGAGGCTTGGAAGGCTTAAATATTTTAATGGGGAAAAAAAAGGAAAGAAAGAGGTTTATACAATGATGAGGTGCAGCGTAGTCAGACTGCTTCTTTGCAATCTCGTAGTTTTTTTATGTCCTTGATTTGTCACAGTTTATTAGGAAGGTAAAGTAGTTTGGAGGCTTTCTTGGAAATTACTGTAGATACCAAATTCAAAGGAAAAAACGTATGTACAAGGCCTTTAAGAGAGCTGGAGGAAGACAGACTGATTGAAACACACTTTTTTTTCATCTTTGTAACACTTTCTGTTAAATCTTTGGATTATTTTCTTTATAGCTTTCCCATGGGAGTGTTTGATTTTTAAAGTTTGCAAGAGGCATTGGAAAAAATGTTGCAGTTAGGGTTGTTATGTATTGGTTTTATATTGGCAAGTGCCTCCCCTTTCCCTGTGCAGACTCTCTGTCTCTTTTCTCTGCTGGAATAGCAAGAAAGTTTCTGGAGGCTGGGAATGGGGAGACAGATGGAGAAAGAAACATTTGACACCATTGCTTCATATTTCCCCTTTGCCCACTGTGGACTCCATGGCTGCACAAGCTGTGCTAGATTTGTGGTCCTGTGGGTCTGGATATGGCCCTGTGCAGGCCTCCCTGCCCAGGATGTCATGGTCAGCCCACATACCCACTTCTGGTAACTTCTAGTGGGAGCTGCTAATGTCCGAGTAATAGCCCAGCACTTGCAGTGGTATCCAGCAGTTTGGGATGACTAAACTCCTCCTTTTGTTTGCCTGGGAAAGGCGAATGGCAGCTGTTGCATATTTTTAGCATAGGGCTACTTCTGAGCTCAGGGGATGGTGTTATTTATAGCATGTGTGTGTGTCCACCTGTCTGTTGTCTAAATGTGACTGCACAAGGGAGAAAAGCTCTTGCCTGCACAAGTGTGGTTTTCCTTGGCAAGGTGAGGACAGTGGAAGGATGCAATGGGAAGAAAGCAACTCACAAATCAGTGTTTTTGTGGTATTTTTATGTTTTGATTTTCTGTGGGTATTTTTTTTTTCGAGTCCTTTCAGACAAGCTTTGCTTGCTCAACGTTCTATGATGGGTCATCCTGAAGTAAATACAGTTATTGGCCCTGCTCCTTGCTGAACAGAGATGTGCCTGCTTGGTGTCAGTGAAATTGCACTTGGTTATCTTCTCTATCAGTGTGCTTGGTCATGGCTCCTTGTGGTAAGAAAATGCAGGTTTTGCAGGAGGAAAGCCTTGCTTCCTGCTGCTGGGAAGGGCTCTGGTCCCTGTCAGCTTATTTTAAAAAATAAGTATATGCATCCCATCGGCAGCTGCATCTTTCTGCAAAGTGCATCCTTTTCACTTAATGATGCCACTTTCCTCAAAACCAAACTGAAAACTGTTAGGGTTTTGTGTATGCTGCCCAGGCTCACCCTTTCTCACGCGTGGGGAGCAGGATGCTCTGTGGGGAGGAGTCATCACTTTCTGAAATTTCAGCAGGGGAGCAGTGGCAGAGGGTGGTCAGGTGAAAGGCAGGGGAGTGGGATGCAAGACACACTGATATTACAGCCCAGATGTGGCTTCAGGAAGGAAATGTAGGGAGGAAAGGAGCAATTTATTTTTAATTGTCTCAATATGAGACGAGTAGTACACTTAGACTTTTCTTGTGCTTTTCCTGATCCAGGCAATAGGAAGATGCACAGTAAAAGCAGTTCTCACTCTGCTTTTTTTTTTTCTTGGTGGAATAAAATTTTCTTGCAGCAATTTCTTTATTATGAATTAATTTGATATTCAGTCTATAAGCAGTAAAAATAATGAAGCCATTTAGTATTCCTGGGGATGCCACATGTACTTCTGAAAATATTTTATCATAGTTCAGTGTTAGTTAATGGATGCTTGCATAAATGGTTATCACTTGGCTTGCATCTCGTTTCTTTCCACTGAGTTATTTTTCTTCTTAAACAAGAGTACCATGCTGCTTTAGTTCATATGACACCATAAACATGGTGCGGCACAAATATACAGAGAAAGAAGTGTAAATATGCCTATGTGCTACTGTAGTGATGCTACCTGCTAGCTGTCACAGCTTTGTGATGGGTTTGAGTCAGGGTGAGGAGGTGGCCATTGCACTCCATTCCACCCTGGGGCTTGTGAGAACGTTGCCTGTGCTGTGCTGAACTCATCTGGATGTGAAGATGAGATTCTCTGTCCTTGGATTCATAGCAGGGTCTGGTGGGCATCCTGTTGGAGTAGCGAGCACTTCTGCTTCGTTAGACCTTGTCATGGTTTAGCAAGGAGCTGCTTTTGTTTGGTAACAAGAGGAAGGGGTTATAGTGAAGACTTAGTAAAGATTTCTTGGACTGTCCCATGCCCCAGCTCTTGGGTTCAGACCGATCTCCGGCCCAGCTGGGCCAGTCTGGCACCTCTGCCATCATTATTTAAGGATGGGAATTTTAAGTGCTTGGGAGGCGGTGTAGGAGTGGTACAAGATGGAGGCAATCACGCAGACCCCACAGTCCGAGCAGGAGGAGCACCAGACCAGAGACCCTTCTGCAACCTCTGGTAAGAACGCAGCTGTACCCCTGCAACCCATGGAAGGCAATGGCAGGACTGAGAGCCACCAGCAGCTCTGGGTGAGTGCGCCCGGATGGGTCAGAGACTGTGTGAGGAGATGGCCATGGCACAGGCCGTGCTGAAGAGCCTGCAGGCAACAGAGCAGCCCCCACACAAGAGGCAGCGAGGAGCTGCAGCCTTTGGGATGAGCGCACGTTGGAGCAGCCCATGCAGGGCTGCCAGGTGTGTGAGGTACCCCATGGAGGTGCAGCGAGGACTGGTGCAGAGCCCGCCTGCCCTGAAAAGAGACAAACGTCAGAAGCCACCGGGAATAGACTGACTGAAACCCACATTCCCTGCCCCCCCTGAGACGTTCAGTGGGGGATCAGGGCTCTGAGCTCGGGAAGAGGGGAAGGGTGGGGAGAAGGTGGTCTTAAAGGGCTGGTTGTACTCTTCATTGTTGTATCACTCTGTGTTGTTTTGTGTTTGTTATGTTTTGGGGTTTTATGGTTATGCTTTAGTTGGTGTTGCATTATTTTTTTGTTTCTGTTTTCTTCCCCAAGCCCAGTAGTCTGGTCTGTTTTGTCCTGGCCTATAAGCGGCAATTAAACCTTCCCTGCCCTTTGGCAATTCTCAGGTCTTTGGTACTTGAGGCTAGTCCTAGTCTTTTGTTCCCTTATGGGCCTAAACCATGGCAGACCTACAATAATTTCAGTGTCACAAGGGTCAAGGCAGGCTCTTTTTGTTGAACTTGGCCACAAAATACAAAGATTTTGAGCACTTGGGCAGATGCATTGTGCTCTGCAACTATCCAGAATTTACTTTCCAAAGGAACTCAGCTAAAAAGAAAGAAAATAGGGTCTTTATGTCTGCCTTTTTTTTTTTTTTTATTATTCTTCTATACAGTATTTTTGGCAGGTCAAAACACTTCTGTTATCTAACTACTCTTCCCAGCATTTCATTGTTCAGTGCTTGTTAATTAACACTTAATGATTGGGTTATGATGGAACTACAGGAGTCTTATCTGAAGGCAAAGCAATTGGAAAACGGATTCATTATGATCAGAGCAACTTGTATGAATGTTAAATTAATTCATAATAATGTGACACTTAAACCCCAATGTTAGGCATATTGTTAATAATTACAGACCCATTTATCTGCTTCTGTTTTTTTTTTTTTTTGTTCTTTTTACTGTGTAGACTGGAGGGGCCAGCTTTCCAGTAACTATCTTACACTGGTAATCCCAGACTTCTGTAGCTGCAAGTAGCTTAATTACCTATTTGTCTCTTTCACAGTAATTAAATACATGATCATGAAAGCTAGGAAGGGGATGTAAATATACATAATTTATTGTGAAGATTCTGTAACTGTGGGTTGTTACATAAAAGTGACAGTGTAATTAACAAGGGTGGTCTATTGCTTGCCATCTCTCGTGGCAGAAAGGGGAGGGGAAAAACGTTAAACATTCCCACATTTATGATTAATACAGTGTCTAGGGTTAGTTGCTAGTTATTTGAACACAAAATTATTTATTTTAAATAAAATTATATATTTGATAATTAGTTTAGTAAAAAATACTTAGTTAGTTTTGTGTGCTAAACCCAAGCCTGAGTCCTGTTGCTCCTATTTGTGGCTTTGCAACTATATTTTATTGAATTATTTTTCTTGATTATCTGACACTTAAAAAATGAGAACTCTCAAAAAAATTTAAAAAATCATTGTCTTAATGTCTGTGAGATATACAGTTTTGGCAGGTGGGAGAGCAGCAGACACATCCTGGTAAGGTGGAACAAGATAGCGTGTCCCGTCAGATGCCTTTACTGTTTAAAAACATCCTTTGCACCATGCTTCAGGATTCAAAGGTGTTTATTTATACTCTCCGATCTAAAGCATTTCAGTGTTCTCATTCTCTTGCTCCCAAAGTACTTACAGTGAGGATATTTGCTGTGTGAAAAAATTGGTGGTGTCATGCCTGTTTCCCTGCTGTGCTTGTCCTGGCTGCCTGGGACAGGGAGCCTGGAGCATATAGCTGTGAACAGAAAATAAATAAATAAACACTTAAAAAGTGGGATTTCAACATGACTAGAATGAGCAAAAAGTTACCAAGGACCTTAATGTGTGTTTGGTACAGTGTTTATGCTCCAGTGCACCGTTGTGAATGTCCTGCTTTGCTTTGCTTACAACTCTGTGTGGGGATGTGTGTGTTATGATTGAATCAGCCATGGTGTTGGCACATGCTGTGGACTGGTGCAGCCTGTTGAAGGAAAGCTGTCCAGGCATGATTTTGTGTGGCCTAATAATGTGATTTTGGAGCAGAAGCTATGGCCCTTGGGTTGTGCCTCTGCGCTGCAACTACGCTGTTCTGAGAGCAGTGAGGCTGGTTTCTGCTCAGCCTGCCTTGTGCTTGCACATCCCAGCAAGAGCAAAAGTGTTTTGTTTTTGTTTTCTTTAAAGAAAGAAACAAAAAAGTAAATGCTCATTCTGTTGTTGTAAAATAGGGATCAACATTAATTAATTTACACCATCTTATTTCTTTCCCCTCTGTGAGGACTGTGTTACTGTTGTTTTTGCAGAGCTGTGGGATGTGCAACGGTGCAGCCTCCTGCTCTAATGGCTCTTTGCTTTTCAGACTTAAGCAGCAAAACCTCTGCCAGGAAAGTGGCTGTGAAATCCCTTAAGTTACAGCTTCTGTGTGGCAGTGCCTGGGAGAGGTGTTTCTATTTTGTCTTTTTTCCCTCCTGCAAACGGTGACATGGAAGCGAGAAGGAAGGCTTCCATGGGCTGTGTCTCCAAAGGTCATATAACACTTTATGTCTTCCCTGACATGACATAGCGTGGCAGTACAAAGTATTTATCTTGTGTACTTGTCAGCTTCATTCTGCTGGCTCAGAAATGATGAAATACTACCGAATATGCTGCTGCTTGTTTCCTTTAGGGACTTGCACTGATTTGTTTAAAGTGTCATCTGCACCCAGTAAATGGTTCATTTATTACAGCTGACACCTGAAAATGGCTGAGGGAAATGTATCAAGGCATTGCACAAATATTAGTTTCTTTATTTGCTGTTGTTTACTTACATCTTAATATAAATGCAGTCCATAATGATAAACTATGTTTCTTGACAGTGCCACCTGTGTGTGTGTGTGTAACTACGGTGGTGAGGTTTCTAAAGACATGCTCCATTTCCATCAGAAAAATGCATTATGACTCCTGATGGGGTCAGCTTAACTGTTAATTATTATGGTGAGTCACTAATGAGCTCTTGCCTCAGGAACTCTTCAAACTTTTTCCCATTACTTGTTCTGATGCTTAAGCAAAAATAAAAATAGATCCCTTTGCAAAAGAAGTGCACAGGGAAGTGAATATTTGAGGTGCAATGTGACCATCATAATATTTGATGCAAAAGCTTTCAGATTTAACATATTGTGTTAGGCTTTGTGGGTGGGTTTTTTCCCTTTTTTTTTTGTTTTGTTTTGTTTGTTTTACATTAAGCACTTCTCCATTGTCCCTGAAGGATAATGGAGAATCCAAATTCCTCTCTCAGCAAAACAATCAGTGTAAAAATAATGAACATCAAAGAGATAGAGGAAAGGAGTTTACCCACAGTAGTAATTGCTAACGTTATCTTGTGTCAAAGTAAAG
This sequence comes from Urocolius indicus, assembly GCA_013401255.1. Classification (NCBI taxonomy): domain Eukaryota; kingdom Metazoa; phylum Chordata; class Aves; order Coliiformes; family Coliidae; genus Urocolius; species Urocolius indicus. The sequence continues at coordinate 57,734 of WBNH01001699.1, read as the reverse complement.
AATTAAAATGCAATGTCAAGTTCCTAAAAGTGCAGTTGCTGAGAGTTTGAAGGCTGTCTGTGGTTCAGGGAAGTTTGGTGCCTTCGATCCTTTGTTCCCCAAGGGCTATGAGAGCTAGCAGAGGTACAGACAGTATCGAGACTTCCTGTGATTCAGTGTGACCTTTGAGTATATTGAGGAGCCCCTCTGACTGCTGCTCCAGTGGCTGAGCTTTACTTGAGCTTAGCAAATGCATAACAAAATTTTCCTATATCCTGGTACATACACATCTATACAGAACACAACATCTGGGCGACATACTGATGCTGTGTCTTGGTATGGCCGCTGATGGTTTCTGTATTTTAGTTGCTTTATGGTGTGACAGCACTGGCCTTGCACCCATCTGTGCAGATTATACTACAGATGTTGCATATTGACTGGAGCAATACAAATCTGGGATTAAAATAATGTTCGTAGGTTTTACTTTCCCATGGCAAATAAGCAGGACTGGGGAAATAAGGCATACCTGACACGATGGGAACTTGTAAATGGCAAATATATTGCATCCTTTAATGGTGTTTTGTTTTACCGCTGTTGTAAAAATTTTAATTAGAGAAATTAGATTCCTTGCTTGAATAATGTCCTTGTTTTAGTTTACTGTTGTGTACCTTCCAATGTATGCAGGTTGGAGAGGAAGAAAGGCCACTCCTTCTCAGGTGCAGTTTCTCATTGTGGCTCTGGACAGGATGGCTAAGCAAGGTTTTGCAATGATGTGCAGGAACTTACTATGTCCAGGAACTTACGACCCCAGGGCAGTGGTTTTTCTGGCATCACCCTGTGCTGGCAGCTTGTCTTCAGCCTTGGTTCTTGCTCCTTTCTCTGTTTTCTTCTTCTGGTAAGATTTTTGGATGCAAGGGCTCTTTTCTCTTGGCTGTGCACAGTGGCTCCTGTGTTTTGGCTTGTGGTGGGAGTGTTAAGGAGACAGTTACCATAAAGGTGATATAAACATCACAGCGATGGAACTGAGGAGCTCAACTGCTATGTTGTCTGTATGTTGTGGTTAGCAATTTTGCTGCTGTTTTCTGCCATATGCATGCCCAAGGTGATTCTGACATCAGGTGCTTCTTGTCTATGTTGGGTTCCAGAGGCAGGATATGAAAACATGGAGTTTGACTGATGGCTGTTGAAATGGCCAAGATGCTACTCCAGATAGGCAGAATTTAGCTACAGAGGGAATTGTAAAGAAGCAGGTGATCACCCCATGTCTGGCCTTGTGATCTGAGATAAAGCAGGTGTGGTATTTCTATCCTCTGTTTCACATGAGACAGTCAGCTGGACCTTGTAAAAGCTCCTTAAACTCCGAAAGTGTTGTAATCACAGTGAATGAAAAAGTGACCCTGTGTGTCAGGCTGCCCTCATCATGTACAAGGCTGTGTATCCTCTACCCAGAAAGGAAAATCCATATGTCTCTGCAGGATGGGTGAACACTTGCTTGAAGCATTGAGAGCTGAGAATGCCAGTGCCGTTAAATTGCTGGTACTGGGAAGGTCCATTACCAGCTAAGTTGCTGGCTTTAGGCTCAAGAAAGGTTGGATACATCTGTATTTTGGTCCCTTGGAAGACAAATTGTCTCCCGGTACGAGGTGGTGAAATGGCTTCAATGTTAAGGAAAACTATTTAAAAAGTAATTGGTGTCACTCATTTCTATGTTAATATTTCACTTTGGCTAATTTAGCAAACAGATACTGGTCCATAGTATGGCATATGAGTGGGGCTTTTCTCTGGGCCGAATGATTACCTCCCTAATTTTCTATTAGCAAAGCTTGCCATTTACCTGGATTGGTTTTCCTTTTAACTTTGCAACTATTAGAACAGACAGGTATCCAGCCTGGGAGCAGGAGAGTAGAGCTCAGTGGCATAGGCTAATCCTTGTTAGGAAAACCCATATAAACAAACAAAAAAGGAAAAGCCATATGATGGGAAAGGAGAGGAAATGCTCAGTGGGGCAGCATAATACACAAGTCCTCTTTCTACTGGTGGGAACATTAATAAATAGCTTGAAAATTCCCATTTGGCAGGTTGTGGCATATAGGTGGTTGTTGCACAGTGGAGGAAAGGTGAGGTCTGGAAGATGCTCTGGTTTGGCATTCTGCTGGCTGTACGTATTTTTAGCTCAGTGGAATTCACTAGCAGAAGGAGACAAGCTAAGAAGGAAGACCAGCCCCCAAGCAAACTTGTGAGGGACTCTGCTGACTCCCTTTTCTGGTGCAGGTGTAGGCAAGATGTTTGCTTAATGCCAAGGAGCATCAGGCAACATGCGGCATTGGCTGATTTATGAAGTCTCAGGTTGTCATCTTGTTTTCTATCCCAGCTGATAACAGTCCAGGCAATGAAAAGATACTTCTGTCATAATTATAAACATCTACTTTTCCCTTTGAACTGCACATTTAAATCATTGGGCATCCTTTTCATCTGAATTGTTTCCTTGAGCTTATCTTCCTCTGCAGATCTGTCTTTTATTGTGTTTTATTTTGATGAGACTGTTCACCTTCCCTTCTCTCTGCCGCTACCAAAGCCTGTTTCCCTGTTGTCCTCGAGGAGCAGGGAAAGAGATGGAAGAGGCTTTGGGCTTGAATTAGCCGATGATGAGGTTGGGTCTCCTTTGGGATGGAGACATTAATGCAGCATCATGAATTACGAGATCTGTCTCCACTTTGGGTGACTCATAATGAGAGAATGTAATTAACAATATTTGACTCTATAGAGGATATGTAATCTGGGAAAAACACCTGCCCTGAAGGCAGCAGGAGCATGTGAGAGGAGCAAGGAAACGGAAACAGGAGCAGCCCAGGCTACTTCTGTACAAGTATTCAGCAGTGCTTGGGAGAGCCTTAACTACAGGATTTTGTTGCAAATGTCTCAAATCCTCTGTTGTTGCCTTCTGTGTGCATCCACAAAGTCTCTCCCAGCAGATAAAAAACTGTTATTTGATGCAGTTTATGGCATATTAAAAAAAAACAGCACTTTATTGCTGAAGTCCAAGCTTGGGCTTGTGCTTTAGATGACTGCTGTGGCATGCACCATAAAATAAAGTAGCCCCTCTACCTCTCCACTGAGTCAAAAGCTTGTTTACTCAAGCAGCTGATTCAGCCTCAAAATATTTATCCTTTATTTATTAGCATATTAAAATGCCTTTAATTAGGTTTTGGTTCCAGTATCTTGAATCTTTGGACTTGAAAGTTTTTTTGCTCATAACTTATAAGTCAACCCTTTGGTGTTACAGCTTCACAGATTATGTGTGCAGCTAATTAAGTAATAACGATTGAGGTGCGGGGTATTTCCTTGGGATTAATGACTGACTGGGAGGAGTTGATGGCCCAAGGTGTAGCCAAGGGCCATTAACACCAGCCTACTATTAATTCTAAGAAAATGACATGTGCCAAGGTCATTACTGCTATTAGAACTTAGGGCAGTGAGGAGGTAGGTGTGGGGGGAGATGAAGTAACATGGCAAGTAAGTGGATTTCAAGAAAATGTAATATAGTTTTAATGAGTATCTGCATGATGAACCTGTCTACTGCCAGTCTACTTCTTCCCTTCATTCCTTACTGTTCTGTCCAAGGCTTAATGGCCAGGATCACAGCAAGCAAGGATGACACTTTTCTTGTCTAGCACTCTTTTTCTTAATAGTAGGTAATATTTTGTCCACTTTAGAGCACAATTTATGCATATTACTAATGACTCTTCTTTTAGAAGTCTTATAAGCCCAACCTAGCAGCAACTAAAAGCACTGAGAATCTCATATCTCAGTGGGATGAGATGCTAAGTTGCCTGTTTGAATAGGAAGAAGGGTGATGCTGCTGGAAACCCCACAGATTGGCCAGGTGCTAATTCAAGATTAACTACAGTGTGTCAAAGCACCTGTTTCTGTATCAAAGAGACCATATTTGACACCTGAACTGTGGTTGTGATGTGGCATACTGCGTTTTGAGATTTTGGTGGATGGCTAAACCTAACTGCTCCCCAGAGGCTGTAGGATAAAGAAAAAAATCTTTGGATAATTGTTGTGTGTATATTGTTAAAACCTTAAGAGACTTGGAGTCACACAATGTGAATTGTCACAGTTGTTGCTTGACTTCAGTTATGATATTAGGACCCCTGTCAGAGAAAGAAACCTATATATTGCACTGTTTTTCTTTAACTTAATATTCCTAGCATCAAAGGAGTTGGGTTTGTGACTGCATGAGGCTGTTATCCACTGGTGAGCCATCTGTGTGCCCATCTTCCAGGATAGTCTCTGATACAAGTACTTGCCATTTTCTCTGAGTCCCAGTATATCACTAACCTCCAGATGCCAGCAGCTGGATTTATCTTTTGAGGGTTTGGTGTTATAGTATTGGAATTTCTCAAACTGATTATATTGAACACAGTTTGGAAGAGCCTTTTCCTGAGTGGTGAATATCTCATGGGTGGATACACCCAACCATTTTTATCTCAAAATGGTGATTTGTATGAATGAGTGATTAAAAAATAGAATATTGAATATGAAGGTTGTAAGAAAACTCTTCAGAGGGACCATCTCAGCTGCTGGAGGAGGGAGACAGATGTATTGGTATCCATGGTGTAAATAGGTGATTACTCCCTGGGGCAAGCAAGCTTTGGCCTTTGCTGGAGCTGTGTGCTCATCACTGCTTTAAAATTAGGTCCAGGATGCCTCTCTCAATTGATTTTCCTGTTATTAGTCCTTGTGAAAATTGCCTTTCCTATGTTTTCTCATTTGGCTGGAGATCAAAAGGAATGAATCTTTCAGAGGCAGGACTTGAAGGTGTCCTTCTCAAAGAGGGCCTGATGAAATTGAGTTGTTCAGGATGGGAGTTCAAGTGATTTTGGAGAAGTTGCAGGCATTGGGCATCCATCTTCATGTCCCAGCAAGAAACTCCCAGCAGCTCAGGTGTGCAGCAGTGCAAAAGCTACCTTAGGAAGCCCCTCATTGCTGGCATACTTGTGCACTCCCTGATCATGTCCAAAAGTCAATGTCTCTGGGTAATGGAAAGGGTTTATTTTCATTTATTTATTTTAATTCATTAGTTCAGACATTTAAAGAAAAGTTTTGAACAGAGTGGGGGACAGATGCTTTCATGTTTTTCACAACTTTGTAATTCTCTTGTACATCATTGTAATTGTAATAATGATAAATAATCTGTTAAAAGCAATTTTGACCTGAATAATAATCCTAACTAATAAACAGAATGTACTATGTAATTTTGGTCATTTTCAGCCATCTGGCTCCAGTCTCCCTAATTGACTTAAAGCATAATGACAATGTCAGCAACATACAGTGTTCAGCTTGGCTGAAACTCCTGAGCAGGCATTCCTTACAGAAATCCAGATTATTGTTTCGTTTAAAAAAAAAATAAATCAATACATCAAAATTATTACTAACTCTGTTACAGCAGCACAGCTCATGAATCCATCAGTGTTGTCTCCTACTGAGCTCAAAAAACTTTATTTATAATGATTTGATTGTGAACGGTTTCATTATTTTCTAGTGAAACTGCAACTAGAAGACTTTGAATGTATCCAAGTATCTAAATTCATGCTGGCACTTACTTCTGCAGCTGCCAGAATTTAGATGCTTTCAGTGTTGGCTGGACTTACAGCATCTCTTAAAACTCAAGCGCTCCCTTCGGTTGGTTGCTATTTGTTGTTTGTTTATTGATTAATGCACATCATTGCTAAAATTTCTGAGTCTTGCACTTGGCCCTTTGGACATCTCTGTTTCATTTGCCAAAATGAAGTGGTGTGACCATCTCTGGTGTTTGATGCAATGGTTTTCCAGGTTGGAGATGGTTGTTTCTTTATACTTACTGCAGAGGTACTTTCTTTCTATTTTTCTAGCCACACATGCAATTTTAGGGACCTTGTAGCTAACTCTGCTCAGCCTAACACTGCTTGCAGTCTGGTACAATTACTGTGACAATGCTGAAGTGCCACCTGCTAGTTTAACCTCCCTTCAACACTTACTACTGGGAAGTAGGATTGTCTACCCCTTTGCAGTGGGTGTGCTTTTTTTTTTTTTTTTTTTTTGGACTGCAAGAGGAAAGGTTGAGCAATGAGGTGGGATCAGCCAGCATGGATGCAGAGCATAAAGTAAGGCATAATGGTCCATATGAGAATGTACAACTTGGCTGCGTGAAACCATGGTCCTCCTTGCCCAGTAACCTGGCTCTGACACTGGACACAGCGTATCCTTTGGAGAATATAAGAACATGACCCACAAATCAAGTGATCCCCAGAAGGTTGTACCAGGCTACATCTGATTTCTGGCTCAGACCCCCTAGGCAGAAGGTGGAGACTTGCACTGGCATGCTCTGATAGTTTCTGACAGTTTTAGAGGGGTTTTATGGAGCCCCCTGAGACCTGTTGCAGCTTAGTCTATTGCTGTGTTTACAGTGGCCGCAGATTTGCCAGCATTTAATTGTAGGTATAGTTTGCATTGTACATGAAAAAGATTTTTCTGCAACTCATACTGTGCTATTTTTGCAGAGTACTGCTGGCAAAACTTTTGAGTACGTGCGCAGAGCACACAAGCCGAACTTTCACATTGTCCCCTGTTCCCCTTTCATCTGAAAGGCCATCCTGTCAAGTGTTTGTTCTTGGGCAGGAGACTGTTTATTGTCTGGATTTGCTTAATGAAGCAAGTGGCTTGGTTTGCCATTCCAGCAAATGATGCTTTCTGCATAGTTTGCTAAACTTGATTATGCCATTTGGACAAGTTTTAATATTTACACACTGTTAGAAGGAAAAAATTTAAATGGTTCTAAGAAGTGGAAAGATACAAATTATAGCTTCTGCCCTTAATTTTGCAAAAAGCTGTGGTTAAAAGAGTTTGTGTACTCCTACTGAATACATAGTATACTGACTTACCGCTTACATGTTTTCTTCTGTGCTAAACTACATAGTCGTAGCTACTCTCAAATACTGGTCTCTATCCCTTGATATGGTAACATTCACCTGTTTGAGGAGCCTTGTAGGCTTTCAGTTAATAATGATGTGAAGAGTTGGTAAGGAAGAAATCTGATGAGGTTGCAAGGGGGAAGACCTGAAGTTCAAAAGGAGCTCTGCAATCTGATCCATGTTTTTTGGATGTTTATTTGTTTATGGATCTAGATTAATTGATGGCTTGCAGCCCTCAGAATAGGAGTGAAATTCTGCTTCAGTTTAAGCCAAGCCATTGGGTCAAGGCCAGTGTGAGGTGTGTGCCGAAATCTCCTGTCATTTTGGGCTGAGGAATTAAGGTACTCCCTGGAGGATTTTTTTTAATGGCTGCTGAGTAAACCAGTCCTCTGTGTGCTAAGAAGGGTGAGCCCCATTCAAAGTCTCTTCTGGGATTCATGATTTTTTGTGTGTAGATAGTTTGTTTTGTTTTACAATGTGGGGTTTGTTTGTTTTTTAAGCAAGTGTGGCAAAACCATTCCCTGCTTGTGGAGCAGATTTTACCAGTGTGTTCCTGATCAATGTAGAACCAGAGATGTGTTGTGAATACTCTATTAAAAGATTTTTTAAAAAAAAAAAAAAAAGAAGCTGTATTTGCAGTATTGAACACTCAGCCTGTGTCTTCTGGTGGCTGACAGGGAGATGTGAAAGCCTTTGGTTAGGATGATTGCCTTCATGATTTGCTCGATATGAGTTAACTTGTTTTCTGTACCTCATATCATTTCATTTTGTACTAGCAAATAAAGCTTAGATGTAGTAAATGTAATGTCTACTGCTGCTTGATTTTACAGGCCAGTGAATAAATGAACTTCCTCTGATATTCCATATCTTCTCCTAATAAATAGAAACGCCGTAGTGGGAATGCATGTGAGTGACTGGGAATTACTTATCCCTAGCTTGTCTCCTTGAAGTTGTTTTTCTCATGCACTTATATATTTGGAGTTTACCAAGAAAATAATTTTTGACATCAGATTTAGGGTTGGTAATTTAAAGCTGAACCAGAGTTCTAACCCGTGTGATTTTTGGGTCTCAAGTCTGTTATTCTGCAATGGTTTGAAATCAGAGGCATTTTTCATCATGTAATAAAATGATGAAAAATAATTAGGAATTTTCAGTGTCAGATAGTGAAGGGAATATCAACAACAGCTTTCAGATGGTTCTTGATCATGCCCTACGTCTTACAATTTTAATTTCTTTTCAAAACATGCATTTAAAAATAAAATCCTGATGTGAGAAGCATTAGGGAGCCAGAGAGTTTGAATATTTTGGTGTATCACAAAACCTCCAGATGGGTGCCTTCCCATGTACTGCGTGGGGAGGTCTCAAAGCACAGAGAGCCCCAAGTTCACTTGCACGGAAGCCATTGTAAAATACAGTGATGCTTTGCAGTGTAGATTAGAGATCAACAGAAAGAGAACTGGGATGACTTCATTAGCATCACACTTTTAATTAGTAGTAAATTCTGTATGCTGGTGCTTCAGCCTGCCTGTGCATCCTGTGGGGTGAGCTGGGGTCTCCCCTTGGCCACCTGGGTGAACAAGTGGTGCAGCATGTCCAGCCTCAAGTAGAAACCTCAACACGTGACTCCTAGATGATGCATAGAGCAGCAACATTTACCACGGGCACATCAGCGATGACAGGACTTTGGGGAGGAACCTTTTGGCAATAAAGCTAAAAATATTCAGGTAACCATCTGAATGCTTGAAGTTTTTGTTTTTGTTTTTCCTAAGGCACGGCAAGGAAGAAGATGAAAACTGCTCATCTGTTTGCTGTCCTCATAGCACAGCCTGCCCGCTGAATAGCTGAGTGACAGGCAATCTGGCCTATCCATATGACCATATTGTTTTCCTCCCCTAATTAGCTTGGTCCTTACTGTGCTGATGAGAAAACAGATGCACTGAGCAGCAAATTACCTTCATCTCGCCTCGGAACAAAAAAGACACAGCACTTAATTGACTCATTTGATCTCCAGCAATTCAAAGCAAGCAAAGTGGAAATATTTAAAAGTGGCACTTCATTTCTGAAAAGGGAAAGTATGTTGGGAGTGTATGTGCATGCATTTGTGTATGCTTATGGATTTAAAGTGTCAAATGTGAGGGTGATGGTAAAGCTTGTAGTGTTGCTGTTAGATGCCTTTAAAGAGAGGCAGAAGGAAAAATGATGAAAAAATACCTTATTATTTCCTTTGTCAACAACAAAATATTAACATACTTGACAGCAACAATATTTCGTCTCAGTTCCTTGTCAGTAAATGTTCTTTTTTCTATGCTGTGTGGCATGCGGCTTTTACTGACAGCTGAAATCACAGAATCACAGTGACTCACGTTGCATCCCTGAGCTCCTGTCTGTGCTCCTGTGTGGGCACTGGGTGTGCCACAAGGCTTCTCTGCTTGCCTCTATGATATCTAGTTATTTATTTCCAATATATATATTTATGTAAATGTAGGTTTGTGCTGCTATTTTTTAAAAATATAAATAAAATACATATTTGTATGGATATGTTTTAGAAGGTTCTGCTCAGAGCATTGAGGAGAGGTCTTAACAGCTGTGCATAGCTGGTGCCTGATGTGCACCCTAGCAATGGTGTGGGCGCTGTGTCCTGCCACCTCCCTGCAGCTTCTGAGGTCAGTGGGGAGCTCTCAGCAAAGACACGTGTTGCACCTTTCCAGAATTCCCATGCAGACAATAGGAATGTATCTGGCACAATGCAGGCAAACCTTAAGAGCTTGGAAGAAACTAATATTTTATTTCTTAGCATGAGAGCATTTATGCCTGCAGCCACAGCTCAGTCCCTAGGGTGAAAGTAATCCAGTGAAGGTGAATGGTCATTCCCTGAATGTACCAGCTCGTCGCAGTTGGACTTCCTTCACAGTGTGTTAATCTTTCAAGAAGAGGTTTCTCCTGCAATTCTGTGCAGTACATGCTCTGCAGAAAGGAAAGCAAATGTTGTGGTGGCCATCCTTTTCACTGGGACACTATGTCTTAGCAGATCGTAAGGGATGTTGAAGGTGTAGGTATTCTTCTCTTCTTCTGACCCAGTTTGGCTTTCCCCACATATGATATATGTCCCTTTGATTTGTCCCTCTGCTGTGTTTCAGTGAAAGCTGTCACAAAGTCTGCTTTCATTTAGCTTCTTTGGGGTCTTTGAAGGTTAGTGTAAGTGCACAAACGGGCTGCTCATAAATTTCTATTGTAATAGTATTCTACTGCATACCATCAGAACATAAATAACTATTATTCGTGACAACCTGCATTTGTCAGAGTAGTGATTTCTTTGTTTTGACAACTAACAATTTAGAAATATTAAACTTTCTTTTTAAATGACTAAAATTCTATATTGATGCCTGTAAGATGACCACAGAAACGTATTCAGGCAGTACTGACTTCACTCAGTGGACTTTACCTTACCCTACATCTCTTCTGCTTCTTCCCCTTTTCCCAACCTTTCCACCTTCTGCATTTTTTACAGATACCTATTCAATAGATTGCTACTGCAGTTGATTTTGGTGTTTTATTTAAAGACCTTTTTTTGTGCTTGCTTCCCAGTTTCATTTTATAACTTTTTTCTCATTTATAAAGTGGAAAGATGGAAGAAAGCTTTTGGAATGAATTGGGCCAGTTAAGGCTCGGGAGAGTTCCTGTGCACTCACAAGCGCAAATGTGCAATACTAACTCACTAATCAGAGTAAGCTGTACTGTAAAGAAAGAAGAGACTTGACACAGAAGGGCTGTTTTGGTTGTAATGTGGATTACACATGCTAGATTTGCAGTGATAAGAATCCCAACGTGTCTGTTACCTTGTTTTGTGTTTTTCTTTAAAATTTGTTGGGAGTTTTTTGAGTATGTTTTTGTAGTTTGTTGGGGTTTTTTTGGGGGGGGTTATTTATTTGTTTTAAAACTTAATGAATTTTTTTTTCCTGATAGAAATTATATATGCTTATTGCATTTTACGTAAAGGACAGGTGTCAGGAGGATGGAGCCGGGCTGTTCTTGATGTCCAATGATAGGACAAGGGGCAACAGGTATAAGCTGTTCCAAAGAAACATAAGGAAGAATTTCTTCACCGTGAGGGTGAGGGAGCACTGGCACAGGCTGCCCAGATGGGTTGAGGAGTCTCCTTCTCTGAGGACATTCAAAACCCATCTGGATTAATCCCTGTGGGACCTACTCTAGGTGGCCCTGCTCTGGCAGGGGGGTTGGACTTAGATGATCTTTCAAAGTCCCTTCCAGTCCTTGAGATTCTGTGTGTGTGTGTGATTTGAGCTGTAAACCTTCCAGGGAGAAAGAAGTGGGCTCAGGCAGCAGAGTTGCATCATCTATAAGCATCATTCTTGCAGGTATATTTTCCAAGCTATTTTTTTTGTGTGGTTTTGTGATGCTGAATTTCTTACACCCAAACAAAGAAAGTAGAAGCAAACAGTTATTAAGATACAGAAAGCAGGAACTACAAGGGCAAAAACAACAATACCCATAAAAGAAGGAGAAGATTGCTTTATTTACTGTAACAGTGTCACCTTTTTACCTAGCGTCATATTACTCTCATCTATTTAGTTATCTGCTGCTTTTAACATTGTGCATGCTTTAACAGAAGTAAATAAATGAAAAATGCAGCTGCCATTGAGTCAGACTGTTAGATTTGCAATAAGCTGTTTGGATTTTAAATGGTTTGTCAGTGCAGGGCTCCTGCAGTGTTTAGTAGTAGTTGTATGATCTGAATCAGAGGCCATTTGAAAGAAAGTTGGTACATTATATACCTGTGTGCTAGTGGTAAACTCAAGATAACAGTCAACGAAACTAAAACTCACTTCTGCTAGTACAGATAACTTATGGATAAGCATTTGACAAGTTGAAAATGCGGATGTCACCTTGTAAAGTGAATGAATTGTGCTGTTGAAGTTTTCAGTGGATAATTTGCACTGTTCATCTACAGATGTGGTGCAACACCAACGTGAAAACAAGCCACAGTGTGGCCTGTGGGCAAGCCAATAATACACAAAACCTACTGAAAGTTAAAAGGATCTTTCTTGCTAATGCTGTGTAAAGAAATGTGTAAAGCTCCTACCAAGTTTCAGCTGAGGACGCGTGCTCTTCTCAGGTGATGGAAGACTCCAGCTGCCTGCTGTAAGTCAGAGCAGGGCTTTGGGTGTTGGTCTGTTACTGGTGCTATTGGCAGTTGGGGCTCTTGTGCACAAAAGACATTTTGCAGTGGGTCTGAATGAAGCTACAGGTTTGGATTTTGTGAAAGATGCAGGGGAGGTACAGAGGGAAACCTGTGGCTTGAGGCACAGTGTTACCTGGGGGGGTCCACGAAGCCTGGGAGGCTGGAAAACTTTGTCAAGATTTGTCAAGATTTTTGTCAGGATTTGTTTTCTGTTTGTTTGTTTGAAAGATTTTATTGTTTTTTGTTGTGTTGGGTTTCAAAAATTATTTTCCCCCTTCCTTGTTGTCATTTTTTTTCTGCTTTGGCTGCCGTTGCTAACAGATAAATCCATCTTGCCATTTCTTTGGAAATCTGCAAAATCAAATGTGGGATTTCAGATCAAAAGAGCCCTTGAACTGCTCTGCTTCTTCAGCCCTTGGAAATCTGTCCTAATGCAAGCAAAGAGCCAGAGGTGCAGGGATGATTCTGAAAGTGGGTGCTCATTCGCTTTGTCTCGATCTGGAGCTGTGCATCAGGCAGACCAAGCCTCTTGCAAGAGGTCATTGAAAAGATTGGGATCATCCCACTTAAATTCATTTTATGTTTCTTTATATCGGTCTTCTGCTTCTCAGTCCAGGATGAAGGAGTGCCTTGTGCATCCTAAATGACTTCTTTGTTGAAAAGCACTCAGATGTTTATGTTCCTCGCTATCAGGATGGATAAACAAAAGGAGAAGAATAAGAAATTGTGTAATTATGTAACAAAATCATGAGAAAAAGCATTAAGGGCAGGAAAAAAGCCATTAGTCAGGGAAAAAAAACACCCTAATTTTAAAATGTATCTAAAAGTATCCCTTTTGGATGCAGTAGTGACCATTCCTGGACTTTCAGGTGTTACCAACAATGTGTCATCGAGGAGCTGTTTTGTAACATAGCCTCGGGTTTGGAGTGCTGATAGACAAGTATTTATGTGTGCGCTACATCACTGTGTCGGTCATCTCATTGCAGAGGGGGAAATTAATTGTTCCACCACAGACAAGACCTGCATGCCAAATGCTTTTCTCCTTCCCCTGCCTCTCTGCTTTTCTTCTTTCAGTGTTTAGCCAAGGCAGATGAGCTTAAATCTAAGATTTCCCATGTCTTTGCATATATCACTAAAGGACCATAATTCCATAAGCCAAAGTAGTCCTCAGTTAATCACCTTTTGAACTCAGCAGTGCAGCCAGTTGAATGAAACTCAATTGGGAAAGACACAAAGTAATTAGTTTGTGTCTGTTAGATTGTCAAATGTGTGGCTATTGTGACAGGGCCCACATCCCTATTTTTTTACCCTCCAATTACTACAGTATACACCAGAAGACATGTTTTCTTTCTTTGTGCTCAAAATGGCTAGTTGTCACTTGTCAAGATAACAAGGTTACAGGAACAGGGAGATAAATACTGCACATTTTATGGAGGACTTCCCAAATGCATTTGCAAAGTGATCTGAAGGCCTGTGGTTTCTCAAGGGCTTAGGGAGGTGGTGAGGCTCTAGTGAGAGTGTGGCAAAACTGGGTTACACTTTTGTCTCATTTATTGGCCTTTGGCAAGGAATTTCCTTTCTCTAAAAGGAAATTGCTCTTGCAGTTTACCTCCCGTTTTCTACCAGATGAGAAAGTGATAAAAATTAGTTTTTCTTGTATTTGCAAAGTGTTTTGAGACTTGTGAGTGAGATTCATCGTAGCCCAAGCAGTACTCCTTATGAAATGTGACCTAAGGTAAAAGCCTTGTGGTTCTTGCTTGAGTAAAATGCCATTGATTTGCTGGGGTGTGGACCCAGGCAACAAATGTATGACGCTATTTGCAGCTCATGTTTCCTAGTGTTTTATCCAATAGAAACAAAAATGTGGAAAGCCTCTCAAATGGTACTTTTTTATTAACTAGGTGGGGGTACCTGGTGCATATAGGTCCTGTCCTGGTGCTCATTGCTGCAGGGGAAGACTTCAGTGAGAAGAGCACCCTAGTACATACTAACTTCAGTACATGAAACGTCTCTAATGCTGTGGCTGTAAATGCAGGTTCAGAGGACTTAGGAAAAGAAGAATCAAGGAGAGAAAGAGTTTTTAAGTTACACATAATTTATTCCATTAAAGGTGAGAGACCCTTTACTTATTGTAAATGTCAATGTTTGGAGTTTTCAGTTTCGAAGGACTATGGCAAGAGACAGGTTTCTATCTGTGAGCCATTGACGTGATAAGTCCTCTTGCTGCAAGCCTGCAGGGTGCTCAGCCAGAGCTGGCTGCAGTCGGGACTGCCCTGATGACTTGGGGCTGTCCTGGCATTTCTGCCTATCTGACTGAAATGTGTTTGCTCACAATTCAGTTTCTCTCCTCTACCTCTAATTTAGGTGACTCCTGAACATTACACATGCATACAGGAAGGAGAATTCGTGATCCATCTTGTGGTGGCTTGCAATATGTGTTTCTGCTGTGCAAGGTAATCAAAGGTGGTGTGCACCTGCAGGTTGTTAGCAACATAATAGAGCAAGTCTGTCAAGAAAGTAGTTATTTCATTCATTTGAAAATAGGTGCCTATCATATCATCTGGCTTCCTAAATGACTCTCTGTCGGCAGGCAGTGCTGGTGCTGCTGAAGGGTCCTGGGCCCCTTGTAGCGAGCACTGCAGTACGTTTACTGGTTTGCCTTCCAGCATTTCATCCCCTCCACCTTCTCTCAATAGCTCTATTCTTTGCAGCATGAAAGCTTGGCATAGTAAGGACTTCACAACACAAGAATGAGTGTTACTTCCTTTTCTTTCTTACTTTTTTTCCCCTCTCTCCCTGTTCTGCTCTCTGCATCCACAGTTTTTGCTCTCTGCTGCCAGGCCAGAAGCTCCTTTGTTCTGTCAATAGGGCTGGCCAAGCTAGGGGCTGTGGCCCTCTTTTACCCATGACGGCTCACTAGGAGAATATGTGTGTTTGTGTGTATCTCTTTCTTTTTTCCTCTCATTAGCTTCTCACAGTAATTAGCGTGGCTTTATGGCTGAAGTCCGTGAAGTGAGTAACAGTGAAATCTGTCTGTACTGAAGTGCAGCAGAGGCTTTTATTAAGCTTATAATTGAGGGGAAAAAAATCCAAATGAAAAGAAGTAATGAATTGCGATGAATGTTGCAATTTGCTGCCCGTTTCATTGGTGTAGGACAACAGAGAGATTGAACCCTGTCTCTTGTCATGCATCTGTAATGCTTAGCAATTTGGTGCTGTAAGGGAGGGGGCTGCAACTTGGGCTCTTTTCAGAACTGCATCCCCCCCCCCAGTTTCCTCTTTCCCCAAATTTATTTTCTAAAGTTTCACTTCAAAATGTTGCACAGAGACCTGTTTTCAAATACTGTATGGAAAGCTCTGTGTTGTATTAAAATGTATGGTTAGGGAGAAAAATAAAGGTGATGTGATAAGAATGGATTTCGGGGGGGGTGGGGGGGTGGGGTTTGGCTCACTCCTCCATGTCTGAGAACTTATTCCTGTGTGAATGCTGACTCTTTCTGTGTTGGTGTTCCTGGATTTGAAAACAAGTGCGATATCTAGTTGACTTTATGCTTAGCTAACTTTCTTGTAAAATACTTGATTTTCATTAGCTTTCTTATTAGGCTCCATTTTTCCATGTAGAGTTTCATGTAATAATAATTGGACATTAGTTGAACAAATGTAAGTCAGCAGTTTTCAGCCTATGGAGCTTTTATTTTTTTTTGACAAATGAGATGCATTTTCACAGAATCACAGAATCTGAAGTGTTGAAAGGGACCTTGAAATATCATCTGTTCCAACTCCCCTGCCAGAACAGGACCACCTAGAGCAGGTCACACTGGAACTTGTCCATAGAAGGAGATTCCACAACCCATCTGGGTAGCCTGTTCCAATGCTCCGTCACCCTTACAGTGAAGAAGTTTTTACTTCAACTTCTTTTCATTTGTCATAAATCCAGGAAATGATTCTCTGTAGGTATCCACCATTCCAAATAAATGCCCAAATTCTTGTATGAATATCTATACTGTGGTGGACTGGGAGAACTGGTTCTGTAGATGAAGAGCAGTGAGAAATGAGACAGAAGGTGCCCTGGTGTTCCCAAGGAGGATCATTTGCTGTGGAGTAAACATGGGGAAATGTAATGAGAGGTGACGGGTTGGATGCTAAAGGTGGTGAACATTCAGCTCGTGTTTTCATGGCCTTGAATAAATTTCTGCCCCTAAGTTTAAATTTAAAAAACGCTAGCTGTTTTCTTCATTCACTTCAGGGCCCTCTTATCCTAATTATTTCTCAAGTTGGACAAACTTTTTCACATGGATAACTGTCTCAATAAGAATATCTTGTTTGACTTAAGTCAAACCTGTCTTGAAGAACACTGCTTTTCTCAGGTTTGTTTATATTATTTTTCCTTAAATGAAGTTTTTTATTACCTTAGCTTAATAACTGGAAAGAAACTGTTACTTTCACCCCTTCTCAGTCAACTTCTTTATATATTTATTTTTACAGGAAACAAATACAAACATTTTAATGTCTGTAAATGGACATCCAGTGTTTCTCAAAATCAGAGAGCAAATGGTGTTTGAAAGTCTGCTGAAACTGGGAAGGCACCTTTTCAAAAGAAGAAAAAAATGTAAATCTATGCTTCTGAAAACAAACTCCTTGTAGAAAATCAATCTTTGGAAAAGGATCCTTTCCTCTTTCTTTGCTTTTTGTGTATGGTAGTATTCTGCAAGGAATCCCAGATATCACTGGCTGGTTTGTGCTTAGCAATAAGGGAGTAAAGGAGCAGAATTGCATCCATGGCATTTCTAAAAGGTGCTATGGAGATTGTTCTACCATGCTCCTTATGCATCCCCAAGCACAAAAGGTGGTGACAGGCTTCCTCCTTTAATGGAATTTGAGGAAGTTTAATTTTGGGGAACAAAGTCTTCTGCTGCGGGAATACTGCTGATGGCTCTCCTGGCCATGTTCCTTTTGTGGTCTGCCTGGACCTGATGCTGGTCCTGTGAAATCCAGGGTAAAAAGGTGGATACAGCTACATCAGCATTCATGAGTGAGGATAGCCAATGTAGCTTGTGATCCAGATGATACATTTCATATATTCTTTGGAGCCTAAATTTAATTGCTCAATAAGTTTGAGTAAACAACTACAATTCTAACTCAGAATGACTTGTTTTGAGGCGTGCATTTAATAAGATTATTGAAATGCCATGAGAGTAAAATCCAGGTTTTGTAACCAGTGTGAACTTTCAGTACTTGACTACTTACCTTTTGCTTTAAAATCTCCTTGTTTGTTCATTATTTCAGGAGCATGTCTCCGTACAGACTGCATAGGGTTATATATGATTTTCAGCGCCCCTGGTTTAAGTGAGAACTTTTATAAAAAGACGAAAGTTATTATTACGGCACTAACTCTGCATGTAGTTAGAAAAAAAGAGTAAATTAAAAAAAAAAAAGTCTTATCTCTCATCAGTCTGTAGGAATTAGGATGAAAAAAGCTGACGATTGCTATCTAAGTGATAAATGGGTGAGCGTCTGAAAGGGCTTTGGCAACAAGAGAAGAAAAATGAAGACAAAATGGCTGCTGTCTGCCTGCCGTTCATTCTTTGAAGAATATTATGGCTAAAGCTTATTTAGCAATCTTGCTCCTAACTTGGATCTAAATGATGTTTTGAATGAGATGGCATAACATGTATTTGCTTTTTGATAAAGGAATGGTATATAGAGAGGGAGGGTCCAGTTTTTTAAATGAGAGATGTGCAAAGCCCATGTCTTAAGTTGATTGCTCAGTGGTCCTAGTCTGTCCAGTGGATGGACCTTGTATGATTGTGTGTGGGATTGAGATGCATGAGGTAGGAGTAGCCTATGTGGAGTACTCTGTTACAACCATTCTGGAAGGTGGCTGAAGGGATTGGGATGGGACTTTGGAGCTAGTTTGGGGCAAAAAAAAATAGATCAAATCTGAGTGCATTGGTTTAGGTTATTTTCGATGGTTCTGTTTGTGGCAATCCTTCTGGGAGTGAAACATGGTCCTTTTCAGTGCTAAACCAACACAGTTTAGGAGAGCAGTCAAGGACCAGGCTTTCCACAGGTACCTTGGGAAGCTTCTGTGCCATATAAGGTGGTGCTTAAAGTTCATCATAAGCACTTTAATGTGGAAGAATGATGGTAAGTGTGTGTAAAAGCTTTATGGGATTGGGCTGCAAGCAGGTGAGGGATGTGCTTTTTTTGTCTATGCCTCTGGAAAGGCCATGGACTGTGAGAGATCCTGCGCTTGCAAAAACAACAGCACTTTCTTTTTTCAGGTGTACCTGGAGCAACATTTCTGGAACAAGGAGGTCAGATAAGCCATCTTGTTGATCTGTGGCATTTGGGTAGCATACTGCCTGGTCCTCACAATACCAGCACGTAGCATGGATCTGTACGCATCCCGGAGGAGAGTTGTGCCCTGTCTCACCTGCTTTGTCACCAATTTTGAAATTGTCTCTTAAGGGCATGTTGCTGTTGCTTCCAGTTTGAGGTGACATTAGTGTGTGGCCTTTATGGAGTGTGTTTCCCAGCCTCTCCACTGTTGAGGACATAAAACTGAGTGCCTGAGGTCTCACCATCATCCTCTGGTTCAAAAACTGTGCTTTGTGCTTTTTCATTTGCTCCCAGCTTATAAAACTGAATTCCTGGTGCAGAGACACAGGTGTGAAGTTTTCAAACTGATGAGAGTGAAATTCTTTTGCCTAAATATTTGCAGTGGGTATGCAGAGGAGACCCATGTGAATTTGTGCATCTGTAAGAGCAAGGACTTGGAACAGGTTTTGTTGGGCTATTTTTATCCAGACTTTGCAATTGCTGAACGCACTACTTCTAAGATTATTTACTATGCTGAGCTGCAAGACTTGGAGCTGTAGAAGAGAAACTGCTGTGCTTCTCTCTTTGTAACTTTGGGGTTGAAAAGAGCAAAGTGAATTTGTCACATGGGAACAGCCAGATCTCCTTCCCACTTTATAGTGTATGGAGAGAGTGTATGCTCAACAGCTATATGCCTTTTTTTCATGCTACTGCTCAGCTACTGTGGCAGGGAGAGAGGTTTTCACCACAGTGGTGTCAGAAAGAAAGATGCAAAGAGAAAGTAAATTTGCTTTATTCTAACAAATCTTATTGAAGATGTACCTCCTGCTTTTCAAGAAGATAAAAGGCTTATATGTTAGTTATCCAATAAAGTTGAACTAAAAGTGGAATACTAAATTAAAAATGCAAATGCCAACTCAATACAGAGTCAGCCTCCTGATAATGTGCTGGTCCTTTGAACTATTAATTGATTAAGAAAAAATAGTGAACTGATTAAACAAGCAGTTATAAGGAAAGAAGGAGGTATAGTGGGGTTTGACTCTGTACATCAGTTATTTATGTTTATGCAGTGACATCCAGGTTCCACTTGTATAAAACCACTGATAATAGCAATCATAAGTGTTAATTAGTTGATATCCATTTCTACTATTAAATTCTGTACTTTCTTCTGTAATTGAAATTATTCATTTCCTTAGATAAGCCATCATGTTGTGCTACTCTTCTGTCAGAGCTCTCAGTTTAGAAGTAGCTCTGACTAGATCTACAATGTTCTGGCATTATGCTCAATGTAGATATTTTGACAACTTTCAGGAAAAACAAAACAGAGAAAAAGTTACTGCTGTATGGGAAATTCAGAACATTACTGATCTCTACTGTGTAATTTGTCTACAGTGCAGTTTTCAAAAGTACTCAAGTTGCCCTGGGGGGAAAGTGTTCCACGTCTACCATAACCTTAGGTAATCCTCTTCTTGTTTCTTTAAATTTTGTCTTGTATGTGCAGCAGGCTTCTCAAAGCTGTTCATCAGTTTCTTGACACCTGTGTGACCTCAGTGGAACAGTTGTGCCACTCCTTCACTGAGGTTTAGTTGCCTCTATATTCACAAAGATTCAAAGTAGTGGAGAATAAGGTGTGTTATGTTGTCGGGCATGACAAATTGGGAGCAGAAGGGATCATTTTTACCTCCTTTAAGATTTCACAGATACTTGGCTTTTTATCCAGAACCCAGCCTGAGCCTTGTCCTAGTCTTGGTCATCTTCAAATCCCGTTCTTAAGAAATAAGGGGAGAAGCGACAAGTATCTGTGCATTTCACTAGCTTCAATGATAAAAGGAATTGGCAAATGGGATCTCTGAACTCTTCACAAATTCGTGTTGTGCATCAGGGGACTCAGCCTGTTTTGTCTGGTGTCACATCCCTGGCTTACATGCAGGGTGCACTGTCTCATCTTTTTGATTTTTGAGGGGGATTTATTCTTAACAAATTTGTTATCAAAGTGGACTAATGTAAATACACAGTGGATTGTCACATCAACTGAGATTGTATATGTACTACTCAATTATAATTTAGAGTTATGAAGTAAATTCCCATCTCCTCAGCTTTCTTTGGGAAAGGCTATTCAGGACCTATATCTTTTGCATTAATATTCTGTAACAAGTCAGCTCCTCCGTTTTCTTCAAAATTCTCACTACTGTATTTGAAATCACTGCAGACTGTGAAGATGTTTTGTATAAAAGCTATATAAACGTTACTATCAGCATTTATTACATTGAGGTTCCCTACAGCATGGGCGAGTTCTTTACCCTTCAACAAAGTAAAGGAGTTCCCTGTCTGAAACTTGTCTTTTAAGCCAAGTCACATCTGAGAGGGGTCACAATGAGGGACCAGGAAGAGGATAGTGAATCTGATAGAAAATGCAGGTAAAGCTCTGGGTAGAAGCCCCAGGGCTGAAGCCTGTGTGACCTTGGCTGGCTCCATGAGGGACAGATGGATGAGGACTTAGGGAAAGAGGAGGACTATATGTGAGGAAAAGCTTGGATAGATCTAGGTAGCAAGAGGGGCAAGATGATTCTAGAAGAAAGGAATTGTAGGCATTGTTCAAAACCTCTAGATTTTGAACCTATGTGGTTCAAAATGTATTAGGTCAAAATCAGTAAAAAAAATTGAATAGTCAGGTACATATTTCTGGGTCAGAACCTAGATAGCCTTTCTGTTCCTGTAGGTTGTATATGTGCTGAGTTGCAATCCCCTTGTTTGGTTGGTGGTTTTTTTTTTTTCCATAGCCTGTAATGTCCTTCTCTGTGCTCCAGCCAAAGGTGATTTTCTCTGACCTCCCCAACAGTGGCTGGGAGCAGTTGAGAGTGGTAGTGAACATTGTTCTTTGCAGGCTTTTTAGGATCAAGGCCGTAGATATGAGCAATTATCCCCTTAAGTGGAATGTTGTGAGACTCTTAAATTAGACACAGCTTATTAGCCACATTTCATATGCCAAGCATTAGTTATAAAAAGATGCACCTTGCTGTTAAGACTGAGTGATTAATTTGCAAGCCAGTGAGTTGTTCGATTCTTCTAACAATTACCATATTTGATAGATTAAAGCCCACACTAGGGTATCTGTTGCCTTGGGAGTTTATTTACAGTTCCTAGTCTGTGGCAGGCAAAGAATTCATGGTGTGACAATTACTATCTAATGTCTTGATGATCCTATCACATTTTAAAATAAGGTCCAAGAGCAAAATTTTTTCCGTTTGTTATATGGGGACACAGCTCCACCAGTGCTTCCTGTTGAGAAGCTTAGCTTCTTCCTACACGAAAGCATTGGCCAGATACAAGTCTCTGGAGAAATTCCCTTCTGTGAAAGTAAAATTGAGAAACCAGGAAAGCTCTGTTTTGCCCTGAAATGAAAATGTGACCTTTTAGATTATGAGTGTATGTATTTGTATGTGTGTGTATGTATACTGAGACAATATTTACATATGTGTAAGCTATATATGACTTATGTTATGCACAAGAAACTTCAGTTTCTCTTGCTGGAGTTACTCCAGTTTGGCACCAAGGATGCTTGATTATGTATGCAGAGAAAGAGCAGCATTGACTTTATGGTCCAGTGGTCTGAGAACTTCATATTCTTCAAAACACAGGTTAAAATGATTGAGGTTGATGGTGTCAGAAGACAAGGAGAAGAAAGTCACCACCTCAGCTCTCTTTCTGATCAGAAATGCTGACCTATAAAGTGACTGTGAAATTCTCTTTGGGTTCTTTTTTTTTCAAATCTGTATTAGCTGGCCAATAGCTCTTGCCCTTTCCCAGGTCTTGGCATGAGCATTGCAACTGATGTTAAGAGCCCTCATTTGCAGCAGTATTGCCCACGAAGACCAAAATAGACATGTCCCAAAACCCATTCCTTGAGGAGATTTTTGACCTCCATCCCTGCTTATGTAACGTTTTCGTACCTTTTATATCCCTCTTTTTCCAAACAACTCTATGCATTCTGACTGGCGATCAGGCCTTGTTTTAATAACTCATGAGCTCCTGTTGTCCCTGCAAAGCAGAGAGGAGGGCTTTGCAGTCAGAAACCTTTAGCAATGGGCAGTAAATGAAAGGTCATCATCCAACCAGTGTGACTTCTGGGCCCTAGGCAGATGGGCCCCTTCTCTCCTCCTCATTCCCTGCATACCTTTGTGTCTGTGTCATCATCGGGCACTCTCCCCCACTCCCTCTGTGTTATTACTTCTTTTTTTAATATCAAAATTGAATGATGGCAAATGGTTCCTATAAACAAGTTTTGGGGAAAGAAAACTATGTGAACTCCCAAGACCCAGGCGATGCATGAGGAACAACGTCGCCCTTGTTCCACTCTCCCTCTAGAGTATCTGAAGCTTGCCCAGACCCAGAAACCTGTCTTGCCCAGACCCAGAAACCTGTCTTGCCCAGACCCAGAAACCTGTCTCTGTTCCAGAGATGGAGAGCAGGCAGGGAGGCATGGCACACTGCCAGCTCTGGGCTTGTAAGCGTTGGTTTGGCCCTCTGCATCCTGGTGGTGTGGCGCTTGAGACAGCATCACATCCTTTGCACAGGTTTAGTAGCTGTGGGACTCAGATAAGTCACTTTGTGTCTTTTTGTTGTTTGTTTGCTCCTTTGAGGTAGTCCTGCAGGCCAGCTAGTCTGAACAAGACAATTCATAGCCATTTAGTCTCTGTCATCATCTTATTGATTCTGCAATCATTGCTAAGAGATCTCTATTGCTGTCTTTTTCCTTTGGCTTTTGGTAAATTTCCTGCTTTCCACCCTTCTTAAAGACAGTAGCAGATGACAAGAATGCTTTGAAATAATGTTACAAGGATTTCAGCTGGTATAAATAGATTTTTACTTTGATGGAGCTGCTCTGATATATATTACCTGAACATCAAGCCTTAACTGTTTAACTCCAGTACTTCTGTTAAGAAGTAGCACTTGGTGATGAATTGCCATTCATTATAAGAGAAAAGAAAGGAAATGAAGAGGACAGCATCTTTCAACCTCTGACATTTTGTAGACAGAAAGGTGGGTTGGTTTTTTTTTTCCTACTTTGAAACTGCATCATTCTTCACTCCTTTAATAGGAGTTAAAATTTTTGTCTTCAACTTTCTATCTTATATAGGAAAGAGAAAAGGAGGTATTTTCCTTTCAGGTGCCTGGGCTTCTCTTTGCAGTTGATGCCCTGAGAAGGCGTTTTGTTTCTGTAAGGACTGTGTTTAGGTATCTTTATTCAATATATGCCTTTGGGAGGGTTGGCAAACCCATTAAGATGAGTGAGACTTCGTATGAACCAGCTTCTCAGCAGGCATATCAAAATACCTCCTTAGTTTATAGTGGATAAGATGATAAATAGGGTGAATTTTCAGTAAGGTAGCTGTAATTGAATGAGAAATGTGTTTAGCAAATGCAGATGATGACAGAGAAGGGAATTAATGCATGAATCCAAGTGGAAAATATTCAGTTGTTATTGCAGAAATGTAAATAGAAGTGGTGTATCCTGTTGTGTGATGAACCACACAAACAAAACAGTCTCCAAAGAGTGTTCCTATAGCTTTAGTATTAAAAACATCACCCAGCCATTTCCATCTGTGGGTCTGAGGTACGCATTTGGCACTATGCCATGAAGGTCTGCTCAGATGGCAGTGGTGTGGGGCCACCCATCACAATGGCATGAACTTGTTTGCATAAACAGCAGAGCTCTTGCTAGCATCCAAAGCAAAACTGGATGAGTTCTTGAGGAAAAAGCATTTTGGTGTGAAAGGTGGATGTTAGGAAATGCTCTTAGTCAAAATGTTTTGAATAGATTGACCTGTGGTCATTCTCCTTTCCATGATGACATTGGTTTTCTCCAAGGAGGACTGTCCGGTCTGTGAAAAAATCAGGTGCCTAATGCTCCAGTAAGACCTATAATAAAAAATTTGTGGAGAAACCAAGAGGAAAATCGTCTGGAACAGGAAAGGAAAGTGAAAAATTAGATGGGATTTTTTTTTCTTTAGTGACAAGATAAGGAGTGGAGATAAAAAAAGAGAAGGCTGCTGTTATTGCTAAGCTTTAGCAATTGCTGCTTACTAGTGCTTAACAAATGGGGTGAATATTATTGCTAATAAGTTGCTATTAAGTAACAAAAACATGAACAGGAGCACTAATTTCTCTTCGTTGCCTCTGAACCCTCTGGTGGTGGTACAGGCTTTGCACTGGTACGTTGTGGACATCCAGAGTAGTTAAGAGAAAAAAGGTGGAGATACAATCGTAGTTTGGACATAAGAGATGCCTGCAGAGAGAAGTGTCATATAGATTTTGGTATTAAGACAAATTTAAAGTAATAAAGCTAGACACAGAAGTGAAAGAGAGGCTATAACCTCAATGGCCATATGCTGCAAAGAAACGAACAGGAGGAGGCTCAGTGTAGGCAATATAAACTGCAAACCTTTTCCACTGGGCTTAGCAGGACTTAAAAAATAAATGGAAAGATAATAAACAGTGCAGCAAATACATCAGAAAAGAAAAATACTCCAGTGCTGCTGAAGAAGTCAGCCAGTGTGTGCTTTAAAAACAGTGGCAAATAATCCCTCATTTCATGAAAAAGTGAATTGGGGTCCTAGGTTTGTCCCAGGATGGGGCACTGAGCGTATACGAACTGCAGAACCGAGGGGAGGGGAGGGGAGAGGAGAGGATCCCTCCAGTGATGACAGAAGGGGATGTTCATGTTTTCAGCAAAGGGGAAACATTTGAAAAAGAAAAGCTCGGAGCTTGATATGTAGGGTTTTACTGTTGCAAGCAGGGATGCATTAGTTTCTCCATGTGTAAAATCATACAGACTTCTTCATGAAATGCACTTCAAGGTCCTTTCTGTAAAAAGCTGCAGTGAGGGTTGAAGAGATACCTGGCTGCATCCAGGAGATATTTGGGGGTTGAGCTAATGTTCTCTTGAAAATGTAACCCAAATTCTCATGCTCCTGATGTGCTTACAGAAAGGACACTGTACCTTTCCCAAGAAAGAGGGTATGTCTAGTAATTCTGCACAGAGGAAATGACAATGTTTGCAGCATTAATGGAATTGTCTTATCTGAGTAGGAAACATAGTACTTTTAATAGTGGGCCATTTTTTTCCCCCTGCTTTTGCTTTGGTCTCTGTTATGTCGATATTTAAACATTTGTCATGAGTTCATTTTAGCTCTGTCCCATTTCATGTACTTGTTACTTGCTCTGTCAGTGATTTGAAAAGCACTCCCAAAGTCACAGGGATTTTTCTGGCTTTGTACCGTTCTTTGAATTACGTGTTCTAGGAGATTCATCTAGACATCACAGACTATGGGTTTTTTTTGGCTGTAAGTCAGAAAAATGTTCTTGAGGATGATGAGAGTTCGCTTTTCCACCAATTTGCTTGTCTCCCAAATGCAGCAAGAAGCGTTTTTGTCTGGTAGTTGATTTCATCTTCCCACTCCTCTGGCTTGAAAAAAAGGTGGCAATTACCTAAAATTCAGTTACCTTGTCACCTGCAGACAGGGCATCTCCAGTGCTTTGTACAAGCTCTCTGTGTTGTGTGACAGTGCTGGTCTAAACTGCTTGGGCTGGGAAAGACCTCACAAGTGGACCAAGCTCCAGCATCCCGAAACAATCACGTGCTTGTGTGTGTATAGAAGCAATGGTTGCATACATACCAAATAGGTGGATATATGCATATGCACACTCGGGCAAAAGCCTGTCTATAAACCTCTTTGATACTTTAGTGCTTGCTGACACTGAAGCTTCCTACCACCCTGAGAGCCACAGTGCTGCTTTGGCATTAGGAAAAAGTAGTCCATTAAACAATAAATAAGGGGTTTTAAACAATGTAAGGAGCTTTCAGGTGTGCCCAGATGGCTCAGAAGTTGTGGTATGTGGTCCATCTTTGCTAAATGGTAGTGCTAACTGTTTGGGGAAGCCTTCCTCCTAAAGGCACTGTTGCTTTCTGATTGCAACACTTGTGGTTCAGCTTTTCCCAGCTGCTCTTAACTAGAGGTCAGCACATGCATGCCCTAAGGCACAAGTGTTTGTATTTCTTTCAGAGCTTTTAATCATCACGGTGGTAACCCTACTTGGTCTCCTTTTAATTTGTGTATTGTTTGCACACAGTAGAAAAGACAAAATGTGTTGAATAAATTTTTCATGATTAATGGTTCAGCAATAACCAGAGTTATTGCTGGTGAAGATGTGGGCATAATGGCAGTAATTTGCTTTTCTACTGACACAAAAGGAAGGGAAAGACAAACTTTTTTTTTTTTTTTTAAATATTTAACTGAGTTCAGAATGTCTGTCTCTTTATTGCTGTCATTTTTTAGGGCTGTAGAAGAAACAGGTTCTAAATTGTGAATAATTTAATTAGTGCTACTAAAAGCTTTATTATTTTTTCCTGTTCTCTTTCCATGAACGTGGTAGCAAGGCAAAGGCAAATGTTTGTGACCCTGAGTGCTGTACGAAAGTGCTATTCTTCAGACATCCTGGCGTGCCTTGTCAGCATCCCCAAAATCCTTTGGGATCCTGAACGCCTGCACCTCTGAAGTGCTAAGCTCTGCCCAGAAATCTGTAGCAAATGGTACCTGTGACAGGCAGTGGAAGGAGTGGGTTGATGATAATAATGTTTGTTGTTATGGTTATTTTGATAGAGTTTTTTGCCCCCTCCAGAATCTTGTTACATGGAGATTAGCACTATCTGTTATCTTTAGAGCTTTGAAGTTATTCTTATCCAAAAATGAAGGAACTAAAAAAGCCAAAACCTCCCAAAACCCCAAAGTAAAGAGTAACTGTTGCCTGACCTGTGGCATGCAGAAACAAACTTTCAGTGCTTTCCCAGCTGCTGTAAAACTCTGAGGGAGGTTGGTGAGGAATTGAAAACCCTTCGAGCAGTATTGGGAAGCGCAGCCACTTTCTCTTCTCCTTTGTCTACTACCATGAGTTCAAAATTTGTTGTTTTATGTGGTAAATAATTTACATATACTAGAAAAAAAAAAAATGGAGTACAAATTCAGAAAGCAGTTTCTTTTTTTTAAGACAGTACATGACACATGCTGATCAGTGGAGTGGCTCTGGGGAGCTCAGCCAGACTGAGCTGGCCTGTAGAAAACTCCCTCTGATAAGGTCTTTCCAGGTGCTTTCCCCTTTTCTTGGAGCTGGCAGGGACCTTTGCAATGCCTGGGAGTTGGCAGTGGTTGCTGAAGGGCATCATGAGTGCTTTTTCCAGAGGGCAAGGACAAACACAGTTTTAAATGACTTGTTGTTGTTGTGGTCCTCAGCTCTCCCGGTCTCTTAGTCAAGGTTTCCAGCTTGCCTTGAGGTTTTGAGCTGTTTTTGGGTTAGACAGTGGACACTGCCTGATGTTCCTTGCGTAGCCACTGAGAAGCTGCTGAGCTGGGTGGGAGAGCTGCTCCAAGGCTGGGATGCACTTCATTTGTCACCATTGTCCTCAACAGTGATGAAGTGTGCTCATTACTCAGCTCCACTCCTGTGCCCTTACCCAGCCCCCATGATGGGATGAACCCTCCAAGGCCCTGAGATGCTGCCCTAGGAGGCTACAGGGCAAGTAGCCTTGGATGAACATCTCTAAANTTGGATTCTATCAGGGAATCTCTCAGTGAAGCAACACAAGTGCTAATTACTGCTATCGGTGACAGGTAGAGTTATCGAAGCATGATGGTGCTTTNACAGGCTGTGTCCTGTCCTTGCTCATGTTAATACTATATGCTGGCATTCCTGCACTCACCTTGTGTTAGTCTGACTGTCATGGTCTCTTTCTCACAGAACAGTCCAGGCAGGGTAGGTTTTGATACAGAAATAATGTTGTCGTTCATCCCATTATTTAGGTCCCCATGATTGTTGGGGGCTTGGATGCTTTGCTTTTATTGTTGATGCTATTATTTACTTGCAGTAGTGATATAGCAGGTATTCTCTCTCTCTGATGTTGTTTGTACCGAGAAACTAATTTTTCATAGTTTTTTTTTTTAGAGGGTAAAGCCTTTGAAGCTTTATTGTCTGGCCCGATCTGCAGTGCTGCTGCTATGCCACCTTTTACAAATGGCACCAAAAACCCACCCCCCCAGCTGACCACTTTTGTGTAATGAACTCAGTTGTGCAGCATGAAAATGCAGCAAAAAAAAAAAAAAAGGACTGTATTTACTTAAAAACGAGTTATTTAACTAACACTCAACAGGGTGCATCTCACATAGAGTTGCAGTGTACCTATTATTAAATTTTCGGTGCCAGATTATGATTCACAGCCAGCACACAGAAATGTCTGAGCAGCATAACCCAAGCAACAATTATTAATTAATCAGGTGCTAAAAGTGCCCAAAGAAAGAATAGTAGGCAAGTGATAAGAGCCTTCCTGGGATACAATGTACTTTTTTCTTTTTTATATTGCAAATTAGTTAAAGTGTGTATCATAATGTGATGTCCCCTTAACAGATATTGCATCCATTATTCTTGTTGCTCATATTAATAAACCCATTGATGAATGTATTCATTCTTTAGGCTGTTCCCAAAATGAATTGCAATTGTAAAACAGTTTAACTTGTCAACTGTATGTACTGAAAGGAAACTTTGGGAGATACTGTAAATTGTTGTGACAGATTTGAAAATAATGTTGATATCCACTAGTTGCTACAAATGCCAAGATGTTGTGATTTGACTGCTTCATTCTTCCTTACTGAAAGAGGGTGTGTTTGATAACTTTTGAAGTCAGTAAAGAATGAGGAAAAACTTAAATATAGAAAAAAATTTCATAGACTGTGTACGTAGGTTTAGTTTTCTCCCAGCATTATCAATTAAGTTTCCCAATGGGGAGGAACTTGTGGGTCTTTGGAGCATCCTGAGAGGGGAGAGTTGCTGTTGTGCCCATAGATGTGTTGGAGGTGTGGGGAAGTCAAGCTGAACCAAGGTTTCACATACACTTTGTATTATGTATCATCACTGACAGGATGATTTTTGTAAAAAGAAATCGGATTTTTAAAGCTTCTAAGTCTTATTTTGAATGAGTAATAACATATGTATTGAAGCTTATTAGCATATCTTGAATGGTCAATTCGCTGCCACACAGGTTCTGTTTAGCTCATCATTTTCAGTGTAATTAACTTGCTTTCTGGGAGATCTAATGCATATACATTTAAAAGTGGCTTGACCTCCTCTCAACTTAGTTTTTTTTTTTTTTAATCACCGAGTCAAGAGTAGGAGGTCAGGGGAAACCCAGGACACTGAGGGAGACAGCCTTGTTCCTAAAGAACAAAGCATCATCTTTGCAAGGATATATTAAATATGGACATCGCTAATAGCAGGAGCAGCATTGAGGCAGAAGACTGCTATTATCACTCTCCCTTGGACATCAGTCAAGGAGTTTATAACTCTCCTGTCATCCTTGTTGCATGCGCTGCCATTTCTCCTTCCTGGAGGAGACGTGCCTTGAGCTAACAGCTTTGCCACAACAGAGGGGCAGGGGACTGATGTCTCAGTCCTACCTAGCATGTGTGTTGCAGAAACATGGATGAAAGTGAAATCTCAATGCAGTATCAAAGACACTGTCTTAAATTTCGGGGTTGATGTTTTGGTTTGGTTGTGTTTTAGGTCTTCAGTTATCACTTGCATGCCCTTGTCATTGTATCCATGCTGCTCTTGATGGGGCTGCTCTGGGGACTTGGTGGGCTTAAAATCTTTTTTGTTTGGTTGGGGTTTTTTTTGTTTTGTTTTTTTTTTTTTTTGCTGGATCGTAATTGCTGTGAGTGAGCAGCTTGGGGTAGAGAGGGTTACGTCCTTAATTCAGCTTTGTCATTAAATGGTTCACTCCCATTAAGGAGCTGAAGACTTTTTTCCCCACCTTAACTGTAATGGCTGAACTTTGCACTTGGAATTACGGTACATGGTGCTCCATGGTACTCTTCCTGGTACAAAGTCAGCATACATAGTTGCTGCCATCAGTGCTTCTTTCAAGCCTTTCACCTGTGCCCAGCTGGTCTTCTCATGGCATCAAGTTAGTCATTGGTTAGGACTGGGACTGAGAACTGGAGATGAGGCAGGTTTTGGCATTTCTGTTGTGTAGCTAGTGTTTTGTGTAAACCCCAGCTGATGCACAACACTTCTTTTGCTTCCTCCCTACAGCTTCACTGGGAAACTTTGGTCCATTGGTGTATATCATGACTCGAGAAGGCAAATGTAGAGCTTTTTGTTTCTTAAATAGGTCCTTGTGATACATGAAACTTGTTTGGAAGACCTGCTGTGTTGAGCCAGAGGTGGGCTGGGTGACACATTTGGGTGTATTGTAAGAAATTTATTGGATCCTTGTCATGAAGTGAATGGTGTTCAGAGCTGGAAAGCTTTTGTGGTTGTTTGCTACCTGGGTTTTCTGCGTGGGGGTCCTGGGAATGGCAATATGATCAATGGTCATATCTTTACTATCCAGCTGTCACTCTTGCTTTTCATTTGCAAATGAAGATGCTAGTAACCTGCTTTCTAACATATGGCCCATTAGCTACCTCCTCCCATTCAGATGGTAATGTAGTGGACCAGTGGTGATTTAGGGATCTGACTTGTATGGAAAATAACAGATTGTTTATGCTGGTAATTATACTCATTTCCATATCAATCGGTCCGGCTAGACCAATGCCTTAAGATAAAAAACTTGTGGCAGGACAGTACTTAACAGTTAATGGAAAAGCATTGTGTTTATCTTGGGTACTACTCTGAGTTGTTGGGGAACCAGACAAAGGGAGAAAAGGAGGTTAGAGATGAATCATGTCTGTAAGAAGTGAGTTACAAAGTCACAGCAAACATAATGGATGTGAGGAATTTGATGAGACTGAAAAACAGGAGGATTTTGAAGGATTACTCAAAATACTTTTCTAGAACACTAGCAGATAAAAATCAGCAGGGGACTCTGGGGAGATGTATATAAATATAAATATACATATATATATATATTTATATTTTAGTATGAACAGAGATTCTGGCCTCTTTGCTTCCCTGGAGTTGCAGTGATTCATACCAGTGGAGTATCTGAACAACTTCCATGAAATATTTGTATTGTAGCCAGACCAGGAGCAGCTGGTACCTACCTGCTGTGCTTGGTAGTCAACAAGAGTTTGTCATCAAAACAGAAATAGCTTGTTTTTTGAAAGGGTTGAATGATATGTGATTTATATCCATTGCAGGAGTTCTGAACCTGAAGCTGTCTGTGATTAGCAGACTAGTGAAGATCACACTTGATACTGCTATCTGAGCTGAGGTTGTCAGAACAGAGAGTGTCAGAGTAAGTGCTTTGGAGAGAGAGGTCAATATCAAGTGTCAATTGACAATAGTCCATCCAACCCTTTCTGTTCCTGAACATGAAGTTAGTAGATGTGTTAAGCCCATTAATTAGTTGGACTGCATGCATTGGAAGTGATACATGGGACTGCAAGTCAATCTGCTCACAGAGGTGCACCAAGACTGCTATTGAATATGAACAGTTGGACTATATGTTGCCATTTGACCATCTGATCTACTGCTTGTGAGTTTTTGTTTGGTAAGGTTTTGTGGTGGTGGTGTTGTTTGGTTTTTTTTTTTAATTCTGGCCAGGTCAATGTGTGGCAGGTCTCAGCCCAAACTCTGTTCTCAGGTGGATATTGAGTGTCCCACTGGGAATGAGCAACTGGGAAGAGTTTGAATGGGAGCAGCAAGAATGATTGAGAGCCTAGGGGACAAGATACTCAGTGAATGCTGGCTGTTTAGCTTGCAAGGAAGATAGAAAGTAGACCTGGTGAACAGCTTTGAGATGGCAGGCTGCTACAGAGAGGAGGAGATATCCACATCAGGCAGGATAAATAATCTGAAGCAGTAGCCAGCAAGAGACCAGCATGTTAGGTATTACAAAATAAATTCTGTCAGAAGGAGTAGTGATGCAAGGGAGACCCCATGTTATTTAAGTCCTTCAGATGTTTTACATTAAATTTTTAGGCACTGCTGGGCCTCCTTTGTAGTGTGGGACGAATGAAGTAGAGGTTGTCTTGGTGTCCCTTCCAGATCCATCTCAAATTATTACAGATTCACAGATTCTTAAGAGCTGGAAGGGGCCTCAAAAGATCATCTAGTCCAAACCCCCTGTGCCAGAGCAGAACCACCTAGAGTGGGTCACACAGGAACTCATCCAGGTGGATTTTGAATGTCTCCAGAGAAGTACACTCCACAACCCATCTGGGCAGCCTGTGCCAGTGCTCTGTCACCCTCACATTGAAGAAATTCCTTCTTGTATTTCTTTGGAACCTCTTGTATTCCAGCTTATACCCATTGTGCTTTGTCTCCTATCATTGTTCTCATCATTGAGAACAGCCTAGCTCCATCCTCCTGACACTGGCCCTTTATATATTTGTAAACATTAATGAGGTCACCCCTCAGTCTCCTCTTTTTCAAGCTGAAGAGCCCCAGCTCCCTCAGCCTCTCATCATAAGGGAGATGCTCCACTCCCTTCATCATCTTTGTGGCCCTGCACTAAACTCTTTCCAGCAGCTCCCTGTTGTTGTGGAACTGAGGGTCCCGGAACTGGGCACAGTATTCCAGATGCAGTCTCACAAGGGCAGAGTAGAGGAGGAGGAGAATTTCTCTTGACCTACAGCCCACAGCCCTTTTAATACACCCCAGGATGCCATTGGCTTTCTTGGCCATGACAGCACATTGCTGGCTCATGGGCATCCTGCTGTCCCCCCAGCACTCCCAGGTCCCTTTCCCCTACACTACTCTCTAAGAGTTCATTCCCCAGCCTGTACTGATACATGGGGTTCTTCTTTCCCAGATGCAACACCCTATACTTGCCTTTGTTGAACTTCATTAGATTTCTCTCTGCCCAACTCTCCAGCTTGTCCAGATCTCGTTGGATGGCAGCACAGCCTTCTGGTGTGTCAGCCGCTCTCTCCAAGTTTAGTATCCTCAGCAAACTTGCTGACAGTGCCCTCTGTTCCCTCATCAGGGTCATTAATGAATATATTGAACAGTACCAGTCCCAGCACTGACCTCTGAGGGACTCCACTAGATACAGGCCTCCAACTAGACCCTGCCCCATTGATCACCACTCTCTACCTTCTTCCCTTCAACCACTTAACAATCCACCTCACTACCTGATCATCCAGCCCTGTAGGAGAGAGTGTCAACTGCACTACCACCATCTGTCCACCTGGTTACATCTTGATAAAAGGCTATCAGGTTGTTATTTCGGGCTTAGAAGGGAGTAATACAAGGGAATACAAAGGTTTATCTTTATGGAGTTAGAGAATGGTGTGGGAACAGAGAGGTTTCCAGGATTTTGATATTATAATTGCACTCGGTTATGAAGAAAGTTGAATGCTTCTGGCAGATGAGAAGAGGTGAGACAGCGGGCTGGAGGGGTGACTTGGTAACAGACCAAGAAAAGGATCCTGATGTTAGCAGTAATGGAGAAGGAATAGAGCCAGGGAGCAACACAGGTCCTAGGTTTTCTCTGAGCAAGCAGCCACATGGAGCATCACAGCACTGTGTACATGGGACACCATGTGCTGATTTGGGTGGGAAACAGAGCTGTTTGACTCACATCTCAGGGAGGCTGGTAGTGGGGCTGGAGAGTTCATGATTATTTAACAGCAGTAAATTCTGAATGTAATTAAAAAAAGCCCAAAACATTGACAAAATGGGACCCCTAAACCTTGAACTGAACATGCAACTTGAAGTGTTCAATGGGAGACAGTGGGTAGACCTGTTGTTTGGCAGAAGATGGAGGTTGGGAAGGTATGAAAGGGGATAGGTTGTTACTGGACTTTCTAATATGTTCAGTTTCCCAAAGATCCCAAGGCCACCTTTACTTTTTGGATTAATATTTGCTACACACTTTTTATGCAAAACATAGAAATTACATATGTACATTTCAAATGTGATCAGTGCCTTATGTTTGGAAATGAAAATTATTTAGAAGAGAAATAACAGAGAAACAGGTATTATAGCACAACTGTTATAATTATTGTAACATGCTGTGCAGAGCTTTTTCCTTTTCTTCCCCGTTTGGCTTCATGGTCATTTTCCAGAATAGAAGACAGTGACTCAGACTGAATATGGTGAATTAAATAGACTTTTTTTTTTTTTTTTTAAATATAGTACAGTTGAAATATCAATAAACATGTCCCATGGCATAGTGACACAGAAGTGTACTTCTAAAGATGTGCAGAAATATTGCTTGGCATTGCTGTCATGGGTTTGTGAGCAGCTGTTTTTGCTTGATAACAGGGGGAGGGCACTGCAGTGCTGCCCCTGTAAACAGTTCTCGAACTTTCCCCCGGTTCTGGGTTTGGACCCACCTCTGTGCAGCCAGGCTCATCTGGTGCCCCTGCAATCACTATTTAAGAAGGTCAATTTGAAGTGCATAGAAGGTAAGAGCAGGATGGAGGTGACCACATGGACCCCACAGTCAAGAAAGAAGGAAAGGAGGACTGATGCTGGACCAAAGATACCCTTGCAGTCCGTGGTGAGAGGTAGAGACCCTGTGTCAGAGTAGACCAGTGGTAGAAACCCTGTGCCAGAGGGGAGATCACAGGTCAGAGAGGGCAAGCAGTTTGATCCTCACCCGAAGGAAACAAAGTGGAGCTGCAGTGCCCCATTGGAGTGGNCTCCTATCATTGTTCTCATCATTGAGAACAGCCTAGCTCCATCCTCCTGACACTGGCCCTTTATATATTTGTAAACATTAATGAGGTCACCCCTCAGTCTCCTCTTTTTCAAGCTGAAGAGCCCCAGCTCCCTCAGCCTCTCATCATAAGGGAGATGCTCCACTCCCTTCATCATCTTTGTGGCCCTGCACTAAACTCTTTCCAGCAGCTCCCTGTTGTTGTGGAACTGAGGGTCCCGGAACTGGGCACAGTATTCCAGATGCAGTCTCACAAGGGCAGAGTAGAGGAGGAGGAGAATTTCTCTTGACCTACAGCCCACAGCCCTTTTAATACACCCCAGGATGCCATTGGCTTTCTTGGCCATGACAGCACATTGCTGGCTCATGGGCATCCTGCTGTCCCCCCAGCACTCCCAGGTCCCTTTCCCCTACACTACTCTCTAAGAGTTCATTCCCCAGCCTGTACTGATACATGGGGTTCTTCTTTCCCAGATGCAACACCCTATACTTGCCTTTGTTGAACTTCATTAGATTTCTCTCTGCCCAACTCTCCAGCTTGTCCAGATCTCGTTGGATGGCAGCACAGCCTTCTGGTGTGTCAGCCGCTCTCTCCAAGTTTAGTATCCTCAGCAAACTTGCTGACAGTGCCCTCTGTTCCCTCATCAGGGTCATTAATGAATATATTGAACAGTACCAGTCCCAGCACTGACCTCTGAGGGACTCCACTAGATACAGGCCTCCAACTAGACCCTGCCCCATTGATCACCACTCTCTACCTTCTTCCCTTCAACCACTTAACAATCCACCTCACTACCTGATCATCCAGCCCTGTAGGAGAGAGTGTCAACTGCACTACCACCATCTGTCCACCTGGTTACATCTTGATAAAAGGCTATCAGGTTGTTATTTCGGGCTTAGAAGGGAGTAATACAAGGGAATACAAAGGTTTATCTTTATGGAGTTAGAGAATGGTGTGGGAACAGAGAGGTTTCCAGGATTTTGATATTATAATTGCACTCGGTTATGAAGAAAGTTGAATGCTTCTGGCAGATGAGAAGAGGTGAGACAGCGGGCTGGAGGGGTGACTTGGTAACAGACCAAGAAAAGGATCCTGATGTTAGCAGTAATGGAGAAGGAATAGAGCCAGGGAGCAACACAGGTCCTAGGTTTTCTCTGAGCAAGCAGCCACATGGAGCATCACAGCACTGTGTACATGGGACACCATGTGCTGATTTGGGTGGGAAACAGAGCTGTTTGACTCACATCTCAGGGAGGCTGGTAGTGGGGCTGGAGAGTTCATGATTATTTAACAGCAGTAAATTCTGAATGTAATTAAAAAAAGCCCAAAACATTGACAAAATGGGACCCCTAAACCTTGAACTGAACATGCAACTTGAAGTGTTCAATGGGAGACAGTGGGTAGACCTGTTGTTTGGCAGAAGATGGAGGTTGGGAAGGTATGAAAGGGGATAGGTTGTTACTGGACTTTCTAATATGTTCAGTTTCCCAAAGATCCCAAGGCCACCTTTACTTTTTGGATTAATATTTGCTACACACTTTTTATGCAAAACATAGAAATTACATATGTACATTTCAAATGTGATCAGTGCCTTATGTTTGGAAATGAAAATTATTTAGAAGAGAAATAACAGAGAAACAGGTATTATAGCACAACTGTTATAATTATTGTAACATGCTGTGCAGAGCTTTTTCCTTTTCTTCCCCGTTTGGCTTCATGGTCATTTTCCAGAATAGAAGACAGTGACTCAGACTGAATATGGTGAATTAAATAGACTTTTTTTTTTTTTTTTTAAATATAGTACAGTTGAAATATCAATAAACATGTCCCATGGCATAGTGACACAGAAGTGTACTTCTAAAGATGTGCAGAAATATTGCTTGGCATTGCTGTCATGGGTTTGTGAGCAGCTGTTTTTGCTTGATAACAGGGGGAGGGCACTGCAGTGCTGCCCCTGTAAACAGTTCTCGAACTTTCCCCCGGTTCTGGGTTTGGACCCACCTCTGTGCAGCCAGGCTCATCTGGTGCCCCTGCAATCACTATTTAAGAAGGTCAATTTGAAGTGCATAGAAGGTAAGAGCAGGATGGAGGTGACCACATGGACCCCACAGTCAAGAAAGAAGGAAAGGAGGACTGATGCTGGACCAAAGATACCCTTGCAGTCCGTGGTGAGAGGTAGAGACCCTGTGTCAGAGTAGACCAGTGGTAGAAACCCTGTGCCAGAGGGGAGATCACAGGTCAGAGAGGGCAAGCAGTTTGATCCTCACCCGAAGGAAACAAAGTGGAGCTGCAGTGCCCCATTGGAGTGGCCCGTGAGGGGCTGCCTGGCATGTGAGGGACCCTGTGCTGGAGCGAGGAGGGGCTCATGAGGAGTCCTTCTCCTCAGGGACAGGAGAAGCGGCCAGAGACAGAAGGAAAGGATTGACTGCACCCCCTGTTCCCTGCCCCTGGTGCTACTTAAGAGAGGAGAAGGTGCTGAAGAAGAGAGAAGGGGTGGGGGCTGGTAGCACTTCCATCATTTGTCCTCCTCTATATAGTTCTTCTGTTGGATATTTCTGTCTGTTATATTTTGGTTGGAAGCAGATTACTTTAAGTTTCATTTTCTTCCCTCAAGCTGTGTAGTTGTGTCTGTTTTGCCCAGGACCTTAAGTGGCAATTGAGCCTTCCCTGTCTTTAGGGAGTTCCAGAATGTGAGGTGCTTAAGGCTGATGATGGTCTTTTGTCCCTTGGATGGACTTAAACCTCCACAATTGCAAATGCAGGAGTAGGTTTTATTTTTTTAAACACTCCAAGATGTGCAGCATCAACCAGCAGTTTTGTTCAGTAGAATATCTGATCATTTGTGGAGCTTGTAGAAGATTTAGCTCAAGGTACAGAAGAGCATAACATATCTCCTTTTCTTATAACAACACATTTTGGCTTTAAAGGATACCCATTGAGGAACTGTCACCTCTGATCTGAAAGGTGCCAGGCTGAAAAGGGGTTGGCAAAACTGATCTTAGTAGCACAGTTTGTGGTGAAGGTTGAGGTTTAGTGGGTAGGGCACAGAGATTGCTTTAGCAAAGTTATGGGATGCTAGGTTAAGCATTTTAACTTCTCTGGGTCTATTTTATCTCCTCTTAAAACAGGTAAATTTGAACAACGTTTTTAGGAAAGTATCATAACAGGGAAAGGGTATTATGTAAAAGGTTCCATTAACTACAGCTAATTAGGTAAACAACCAACCTACAAATGCTGCTGCTGCTGCCTTGGACCATAAATTTGAGGTCTAAAACAGAGGGAGGGAAGTAAATACATTCCTAGGAACAAGTTGCTGGAAAAATGCCAGACTTACTAATCAAAAGGAGCAGGGATAGTTGATTTTTCTAAAAAAAAGTATTTTCCCCACACATACTCTTTTTAGTAGATAATAGGCAGGTGAAAAGTTATTTGTAGGAATATATGGACTATACTCACTGTGGTAGGCAGTATGGTGGAAAGATACTAATTAACTGTTGCACCAAAGGAAAAAAAGGCAATTTGCATCACTTAATAAAAATGAAGACAAGTGATGAAAAAGACCAAAATGAAAGCATGAACAGCTACAGACTGCCATAAAGAGCCTATGCTAACTTGCAGTGTGAAGAGGCACCAAAATGTCTCACATATGATTTAATCTGGCCGCTTTCAGTTCATCCCTGTCTTAACTGCTACAAAAAGCTTTCCTATAATTACCACTAAACTTATCTTACCTTTCTAGGAAAACCTCTTAGCTTCAGCTCCTTGTAAAAAGTAAATGATTATTTATAACTTAAAGGTATCAATCTTCAAACAACCTGTTACCCTGAATGTCTCAGTTCTCAAGGGGTGCATGTTTTGTGGTGGAAAATGTGCATTAAAGAGAGGAAGACATCTGCACCTCAATGGGAAAACAGCAGCCCATGTATATAAACCTTATGTATTCTGTTCTCCTCCTCACTGACTGGGAGTAGCCTGTCAGTAAGGACACTTTCATGTGTATTTTCCTCACCTTCACCTGCAGTAGCCAAATGCAAGGCTCTGCAAAGGCACCTCAGTTTCAGTCTAGGTGATCAGACAACTCAAGAGAGGGGAATCCCTTGGAGCTTGTTATGGGCTGACTTGCACATTTAATAGGGTTTTGTAGGAACACCTTTAAAAAGTGTATGTAATAGAAACGATTAGCTTTTTCTTTTGTAACCCTTCTTCAGACATTAGGAATAAGGATATTGTCTGTTCAGTCCTGACAGATACTTGAGAAAGGATGAAATAAGGTTTAAGAATCTTTAAATTGTCAGTGTTGGATGTGCCTGTGTATTGCTTGCTGTGCTTTTAGCAGTGATTATTACTAGCAGGAGTTGAGGCTGGACAGTGTGCTGTGGGATGTGCACCAGGCAGACTCTTGAATTCAGAAGTGCTCAGGCAAGCAGGGCCATTTGCGACTCATGGGTCTGCCTTTTCAGAGCTACAAAAGAGAGAAGACAAGGAGCTACACTTAGAGTTACTCTGGGTCTAGATAACCTTTAAATCACAATTGCAGAGCTCCCAATGCGATCAGCAGCTCTTTGTGTCTCTGAGTAGGCCCCCTCAACATTATCTTGTGAGAATTACAAGTTTTTTAAAATTTTCCTGTTAGCACAAATAATGCTATATTTTTCTCCTTCAGCCTTGCTTTCCCTGCAGGAAAAATAATCTGTGATAAAATCTTATCGGGACTATTCCAAACACTGCATGGACCGAAGGAACCTGAAACAAATCCAGCTTATCATTTCTGGTTCAGAGTCAGTGAAGCTCAGAATGCCAATATAACGATTTTTATCTTAGCATTAAAGAAAATGGGAAGTGCTGCTAGAAAGCAGTTTTCTCCAGCCATTGTTTAGGACTCATGTTTATCCAAACAATTTCAGTTCAGGTGCTAATAGGAGGGTGGGTTCTTGGGCCCTTTGCTTTCCGGACACAAATTTATAGTTGCCTAGTGCAGAAAAACAGTGTGGTAATGGGCTCAGCACGATATTTTTAAGCCTGCAGGTGTTTTCCTGACATTACATGGATTTGCGTTTGTCAACATAACAGTGAATATTGACATTACTGACCACATCTGAGAGGTAGCAGAATATAAAAACAAATATTGAACTGGAAATACTCCCTTAAATATCTTGTTGAAAACCCTCTCTGATACATTTTTTGATATTTTTTGGGTTTCCCATGTCAGACTTTCAGTGCCTTTTGGTTTACAGCTTATGTTCCCTTTCTAGGAACCAAACATTTTCATCAAAAACAGAACTACGCATTTTTTTTTCTTCTTTTTCTCTATTTTGTTATGAGAGCTGTTTTCCAGGGTGAAAGTCTTCATGGAAATTTTCTTTTCAATCAAGTACTTGTATTTTATGGTAAATTAATACCTGCTGTACTTTCCCTGTAGGCATTTATATAATCTCTGTCAACAAAGGATTTTGGCTGGTTTCTACTGCTTTTAGCTTAGTGCATGTAGGTATTTCTTTTTGAGGATTAAAATAGATATGTGAAACTTGCCTCGATGTTGAGGCTGGAGTGTTACCTTGGCACAGGGTCAGGCTCCCTCAGCAGAGGGGTTTGCTCAGAAAAGTTAATTGTGTTCAGGCAGAGCCAGGGGTCACTCCCAGCTTGGGGAGGCCAACACTTCTTGGTGGTTTGCTTTTTTAAATACATTTCTCTAAAATGGAGCAGAACTGGTGTGTGGCAGGATTGGCTGAGTATTGGGAAGGTTTACCTTCAGCAGGGTGGCCATAGGGGCATAAAAACCTACATTACAGCCATTTTCTGGGGCACCACAGCCTCCTTGGGCATCACCATAAATCCATTCAATGTGTTTCTCCCTTCCCAGCTGTATATAGTCATTGGAAAATGAAGTAAAAGATGTTTCCCTGTTCTCTAGTAACTTTACTCTGCAGGAACCGATTTGGAAGCATTTGAGTGCACATTTGCAGGAAGATCCATGTATGAGGGCTGGAAGGTCTCCAACAGTACGTTTCCTTTTAAATACTGTAATTGGAGTCTTGAAATTTCTTTAAGCACTTTATTTTAGAAATAGTTGGGGTTTTGGAACAAAGTCATATAAAGTTATGGCAGTACTTGACAATTTTAGGAGACTTTTAGCCCGCCAAATTGGAGCCACAGTATTGGATATGCACAGAGTCTCTTCCTGGGTGCTGCTGATAAACTTTGGGCTCTAAATCACAGCTACGGGCTTGGGCTGCAGAAAATGAGAATACAGGTTTTTATGACTTTTCGCAAACAGGTCTATGAGCCTGTCACTTCTGAAGTTTTACAAAACATTGCCTTAAGAAAGGGAGTCGTGTTGGTGACATTTTATGTGAGCGGGTATCATTAGCAAACTCGGCTGCTGGCGACTCACAGAAAATTCTCACCATGTTATATGTTGAAGTGAATTTCACAGATATTGTTAGCATTTTGTCCCTTACAATTTTCTTATTAAGTAGGTATGAGCTCAGGAAAGTAGAGTGCGAGGATCTCGATCTTTGTTCTTCTTATTCCATTCTGGAAGTTACCTCTTTCTGATTCTTTTATGGATATTCACTTTGACAGATGCTTTTTTTTAATTATTTTTTTTTTCTGATGGAAAACTATTACTTGCTAATTATTTCTCCTGACTGGAGCACTCCACCCAGTGACACAGGCTAAAACACCTGGTCAGGACTAGAATTGACATTGGCTCACTGCGAGGTACCAGGGCAGATCTTGGCACCAAAGAATATCTTTTTATCTTTGGGTAAGCACAAAGCAAAACCTTCTTATTCATCTGTCATTTATATTTCTTCCAATAAGCTCTTCATAAATTGACAAACTGCTGTGAAACCAAGGCTTTGTTGACAGAAAACAAATGAATCAAACACCTCAGTCACATCCTCTGGCTTGGCACCATGGGGAGTAGAAAAGCAAACAGATGCAGTGAAGACCCAGACTCACATGTGAGCTCCTTCCCCACAGGTGTATTTCTATCCAGAGGAATTTTTTTTCCCCTCTGTATGACAGTAAAGCAAAAAAATAAAATCTGTGAAGAAGAACCAGCAGCTGAAATACGTTTTTAATAAAGTGAAAAAGCAAAGATCCCCTCTCAACCCAAAGGGCCATTTTGACTTTATCTTTCTGTTTTGTAAATGCATTTAGATCTCTAATGACTTTGCAGGCCTATGTGCACATATAAATCTCTCTTCTCCACTAGAAAGCCTTCTTCACTAGCAGGCTTGCTTTTCCTGCTGTGCCATAGCTTTTGGCACACTTTATGCAGTTACGCTTTCCCAATAGTTCATACTTGAGTAGCATGTGGGGTAACATTTTGGTTCAAAGCAGTCACATGTTTTTAAGGCAAATCCTCCTACAACTGTCACAAGCAGCATGCCAGTTTGGATCACTCTGTGTCCTAGGAGCAGGTATCCCGAGTCTCTGCTGCACTTTAGGCATGCACTAAGTGAATTCCCAAGAGACCTAAGAGTCTGAATCAGTCCTGCAGGCACCTTCAGCCCACACATGCCGTCAGGCTGGGATGGGCTCGCAGACCACTCCGAACTCACCTAAGATTTTACACAGTTGTGGTGTTTCATTTTGACCTACTGACCTGCACATGCAGACATAACCTCTATTGTCCAGTTTGATCTTTGTAACTTCTTCTTGCTCTGCTTCCCTGCGCCTCTGTGTATATAGCACAGTAAAAAGAAGAGGACCATCCCTCCTCCCACCAAAAAAGGTCTAGCATGTGTCATGCCACGTACCTGTTTTATAAGGCAAAAGTTCCTCCCTGTATGTGTTATTCAGATTTTTTGTGGTGGTATGAATATAAATATAGCGAAGTATTTAGAACTGGGCAAGGTTTCATCTGGAAGAGCCTTCCCTCTACCAGGTGGCATTGGGCCAATGAGCTGTCAAAGGGAAATGAAACACATCAACATTTCATAATAGAAACTCTTCATAACTTTTGTTCCAAGAAAATAATTAGGATATTTTGACATTGCTGTCTTGATCCAGGATATACGCCCTGTGGCTGGCTGGCTGGCTGGCTGCAGCACTGGAATTTGAGAGCATTAGATTTATGATCCAGTTTACACATCCTCATAGTGTTTATATATGGGGAGTTTTAAGCCATGTGCTTTAAATTTTTGTATTGATGAAAATTTCT
Source organism: Urocolius indicus (assembly GCA_013401255.1). Classification (NCBI taxonomy): domain Eukaryota; kingdom Metazoa; phylum Chordata; class Aves; order Coliiformes; family Coliidae; genus Urocolius; species Urocolius indicus. Next base: position 14,450 of record WBNH01001699.1, on the reverse strand, counting down.
GGTGGCTGGATTACCCATGGAGGAGGAAGACAAGTCTGAATTACACTTGACATCTTTAAGAGGAGCCAGAAAGGTGCCTCACCACATCATAATATTTCTGAAGTATTTTATTTCTTGTCAGTGCTGTGACAAGCATCTATGTGCATCTCTGATGTGCATCTGTTTCCTTTGAACTGAGCATTTGCTATAGTGGTCAAAGAAAAATTATAGAAATATAGTTCTATAGTACAAGCAACTTCAGGAACTTGTAAAGCCTTTTTTTTTAATTCTTTTGAAAAGAAGAAAAACATACTTGATTGACTCTCCCTCTCTTGAAGAAAAATACCATGCCTTTTTCTATGTGTGAGATCTTGAATGCTATGATTCCCAGCCCTTGAGAGTCAAGCTTATGTCTCCTTGTAATATGAATTATGTTTTTCTGGCTTTGTAAAGGTTAAAAAGTCCCCCTTTCTAGATTTTGTTGGGTTCCAGTATGCATCTATTTTGTTTTCCAAACTGAGGGCAGAAAGTTTAAGATGAGCAAACCAGCTGGCAAAGCTGCCTGCCAATGCGGAGGGTCCCGGCAAGATGTTGGTGGGAATGGCAGATGTATGTGTAAAGTACAGTCTGTCTTCTCTGATTGTGTGATAAAACCATGAGCTGATGTGATACAGTCTGGTCAAATGAGCTTGGATTGCTTGTCTCAAATGAGATTTGCCTTATTTCATAGTCTAAAACTCTGCCTCTGATCTTAAACCCATCAGGAAATCGCCATCTATGTGCAAGAACAGCTTTCTCCAGAGCCCAAGCTATCCTATATGTTTACAGATGCCTATCTGGGTATGAAATCAGGCACCTCTGTAAGGTGCTGACTGTAGCGGTGCCCACAGAACTTGTTTAGAGCAGAAGCTCAAGTTTTGAATGATGGGTATTGGTGGAGGAATATTCCTCCTTTTCCCACGTGGAGATGTTTGGCAGTGGGAGCGACACACTGCTTCTTGTGGTTTCACGCTTTTCAGTCTTTCCTGATTTATCTGTTTGTCTAGAGATCCCATTGTTGGCCCAGGCACCTTCTTACACATCTATTTATTTCAGTAGAAATTAGCTTGCATCAAGTTTGATTTCTAATGACCTTGCTAAGTCATGCGTGCATTAACCAAGCACTTCCTTAAACATAAATATCAAGTCCAGCTTTTTGAGGCAAGGAGAGAAGGTGCACAGTGTGCTTAATTAAAAGGAGCGAATGCCCTTGGACTAGGACTTTTCACGCTGGGCTGGTGCTGGTACGTCTGATATAGGACACTACCCAGAGAGCGACACACCATTTTGCTTCTTAAAAAGGTCTTTGGCTGCTTTGTTGTTTTTCCTTACTTCTGTCTTCTAGTAGCCTGTATCTTTAGTGCTTGTCACATACAGAAACAGGGCTAGTTTTTCCTGACTCAAACCCCAAGCTGATTGTACTTGCTCCAGAAAATGCAGCGTATAAAGCTTAGGAGCTAGGACTGGCGCAGGGATGTTGTTACCGCTCTGCACATTGTCTTCAGACATTAAACAAGGCTTGAAACTTGGAAAGGAAATGTAGCATTTTAAAATTGTGCAGAATAGCTAGGATTGAAGCAATAATTTGGAAGTAATGAATCATTGAGTATGTATAAACAGAATAGTATTGAGTAAAATAAATAGAAATATAATTCAATTAGTATACATGTCTAAAATAAATGACAAAGTGGAAACATAGCTATTCTGTTCTTATTTGAACAGACATATTTTGACAATATGGAAATGAAAAAGCAGAACCAATTATCTTGGAATCTTACCCATTACGGTTTTACTGAAAAGTATATACTCTGTTCAAATACTCCTATTTTGATGAAGGTGGATTTTGTAATGGATACCATTCTTGTTGAAAAAAAATCAAAAATACTAATGGGATTTTAAGTGGTTTTGGCATGTTAAAGTTCTGCCACAGGTAGAATAAACCTGTGCAAGATAACCAATGTCTGCTCATATAAAACATGAAATACAGTTCCTGTTATACCATCAGCATCTTCTCAGGTAGTGACAAGTGTTAGACCAAAATTAAGATTTGGCCAAATATTTGTGTTTTGGAGACATCTGGGTGAGGCTCAGGATTCTCACTTGTCACTTTAGTAATGCCCGTAATTGTGGAAGAAGTTTAAAGCATGTTGTAAAGTCTTTCTCAGTAAAGAATGTAGTAAGTCATTGAAAGTTGGCCTTGGCTACTTAAAGAGGCAGTTGTGTCTTTGTGGGGTCTGTCTCAGTTGTTTCAAGGTGTTGTAGTTAGCAGGGTTCTTGGAAGCACTTGCTTTAGATACATCTGCAGCCCTGATATCTGAATGTCTCTAAAATCTAGTTCTTGTCAATGGAAGAAGGGATGCTTTCTAGGCTCTCAGTAATATTGGACCTGTTTTACTTTCCATCTGAACTTCGTGTGATTCAAAGTTCATATTTGATTCTGAAACCATTTTTTGTAACTGAATAAGGCAAGTTGCATTTATAATTTCCAAGTCTACCTGGTGCTGGTACATCCTCACCCAGGAGAGCTGATGCTGGGGAGCTCTGGGGAGAGGCAGCAATTAACAGTATGTTTCAACTCACTTTCCCCATCAGTTCTGGAAGCAAAAGGGTTTGTGAACTCTAGTGGTTAAGCCTGGAAATAATCTGACTGACAGTTCCTCAGTGAGCTGCCAGTGGGAAACCTTGCTATGCTAACACTATGGGTCTTCCTGTTTCTTTGAAGCTTGACTTTTACAGGATCAATTAATGATAATGAGTTAGAAAACTGATTGTTTTACAAAGTCAATAAATGGTGTCAGCATTGAATGATTTTGTTACAACCCTCTCATTACTGGGCTGAGCAAATCACACAGCTTCCAGACCTGACGTTTATTGGCAGCAGGGACCCATGCATAACCCAGTATCTTTTTCTCTTAGCATAAAAGAGGTGTAAACAAAACATTGTGAATATACAATATAATACAGGCAGAATGAGTTTGATTAACCCAACACAAAGCAGCTCTTGAATGGTGTATAGTTAATCAAAGCTCAGATTACATTCAGTGCTATCTACCTTTCAAAACCACTCATTTTGGGGAAAAAACAGTTGGGGGGCTCTGACATGCAAAGGTGTTTGTGTGCATGCTGCCAATTTCCTTGAGGTCCTTGCCTATGCAAGTTAACTGGCTATGCCAATTTGTACAGGTTCAGCTTTACTCATAAGAGACAAATATTAGTAATAAGTATGTGCTGGTGGTGCAATCCAAATGACACATCCATTGTCTCTTCCATCTGGAAAGTCATTGCAAGGGGTGGTGCGGGCATGTGGTATGGAGTGAATCCATTCAGGGGAAAGGTGTGACGTGCCAGGGGAAAAGCTCTTTATCATCTCAGAAATTTATTGTCTGTGAATGCTTCCTCTGCCGTGTGACCCGAGGTCTGGAGGGAGAGTGGTTGAACGTGCTGGATCAAGGTACTCCACTGATGTTGCAGGGCTTTTCATCCTGTAAAAACTACTGGACTGTAGTGAGTAGGAGACTCATAACCTTTCTCTCAGACTGGAAGGGTTTGCTCAGTATAAAGTGTCCTTAAAGGCATCTCACCTGTGTATTTTTACACTGCAGCCTTTAAATTGTGCTCCTACCATCGCATTGAATATACTGATCTCTTAAAGTCCTTTATTAGCTTTCCTAGAGCTCATTGCCCTGGAGGCCATGATACAGACTGCTTTCTTCTAGCACAAAGGTACCTGTAACTGCAAGGTGAGTGTGCCATAAATACCTGCAATACATCTTCAGAGCAACACTTCTTCCCCAGTTCAGGAGATGTAGTTATGTTGGCAGTTCAAATTTATTCTGATCAGTATTAGAAAAGGTCCTGTTGGGTGTGGTAACATGAAAAGCAATATATCAGGGCTGCTTTTGAAGTCTTAAGGTCTTGATGCTGTTAGTCTTTCCTAAATAGTACTGATAGTACTATGTATTTAAAACTGTAGCATAAAAACCTATAGATACAGTGTCAACTTGATCAGTAGTGAAAATCTCCTGTGCATGCAGTCAGGGGACTGAAGGTTTTTGCAATCCAAATCATTATAGTGTCCTGTTGTCATCCCTCCACAGATATTTGGGGATAAAATTCCTATTTTGTTTAGTTTGATAGGTATCTAATCCTCTGCACCTTGTCGCTTTTGTGTGCTGTGTGATGATGTAATTTGTGATATATATAAAAACGCTTAAATAAAAGGGAAAAAAGTCTTCTGTACATAGGCATTAAGTACTACCAGGTCCTCATGGTTTGATCCAAGTTGTTCCTAAACAGGCATGCATTTGTTGTCTCTGCTCAGCCACTGGTGAGATGTTTTAGCATCTGTCATTAATAACAATGGAAAATACTTGTTTTAACTGCTTGGGGAAAAAGGCACAGTGGAAGATGAAGGTCCAAGGAAACTTGCCAAATTTCTTTCAGCCAAATCAGCTGCTAGTGTGTAGTGTGAATGAAGAAAATTTAGAATGGCAGCTAAGGCTTAACTAATGCAATCCTATTTGGGGCTACAGACAAAAGCTTTGGCCTCTCTTCACAGTATCCGACCTTCCCATTGCAGATTAAAAGCAAAAATGATTGCAGGATTTTGTTAGACCAAGAAAGTCCCAGGAGAGTGAGACAGAAGCAGAAACCTTGGCCAGGTGTTGCTGAGAGATCGTTTTGTTGATGCTGGAAAACCAAAAAGCTTTATTGTCAACTGTAGTTGTAGTTTATAAGCAGATAGAACAAAATCTTTCAGGATTTCAGTATGTGATGATACCCACCCAATGCCATAGGCATGCTGGGCTGTTAAATAATCCCCAGCCCTGCAGACCTTGGGAGTTTATAGCCATTGTCACTACTTGCCTCTAGTGCTGTCTCTCACGGGCATCTTTTTCCCATTAGCATTTATTCATATGAAGAGCTCTTGAGTCTAGTCCAGTATTAGCTGTTTGTTTTCTCTTTTGTTGGATACCCAAGGCAAGGCTCTCCAAGAGGGGTCTTTCTTTGCTGTATTCTCAGGCCACTCTTGGCTGATTTGCTTGGAAATAAGCAAGGCCCATCTGTTCTCTTAAAGCAAGTGATAGTAAAATCAATTGCCACAGCAAAGGTAAACTAAAACTCATTGGCAGGCTGCAGTATGCAAGTATGAGCACACCTGCGAATGTGTCTGTGCTAGCCTCCTGTGGTGGCAATACTGTCCCCAGATCTGCAGAGACCATAGGGCAGGCTTTAACTGCTTTGGGAAAGAAGTAGAAATAATATTCTAGGCCTACCGAAAGCCAGATGGGCTGTACTGTGCCATGTGTGTCCAAAGGGGAGTACTCACATGTTAATTAGTGTCATGGGTTTGCATGGAGCCGTTTCTGGTAATGAGGAAGATGCTGTAAAGATGGCTCCTGTAAGAAGGTGCTTGAAACTTTTTGTGGCTCTGACTCAGACCCACTTCTGAGACAGAGCCAATTGGGCACCTCCATGATCACCCTGTTCTCACTGTTCTTCCTTTTTTTTTTTTTTTTTTTTTCCCTAACTGAAAGGAGTTGGAGGAGAGAGAAGCAACCAGAGAGAAGGTGTGCTAGAGCAGAGAACCCCCTGCATCCTGCGGGGAGATGGCAGGCTGTCCCCTCCGCAGCCTGTGGAGAGGAGAGGTGAAGCAAAGATTAGATGGCAGTTCATAGAGGACCTCATGACAGGAGTAGTGACTATGTCCAGAGGAGGCCATGAATTCGTGGAAGGGTGGTGTTGCAGCACAAGATGCCTGGAATGCTGCAAGGTGCCTGGAATGCTGCTGGCCACAGAGGAGTCCCATGCTGGAGGAGTTTGTGGGCAGAAGCTGTAGCTGTTGGGAAGAAATCACACCAGAGAGGTTTGTTAAGGACTGTATCCTACGGGAGACACCCTATTTTGGAGCACAGGAAGAATATGAGGACTCATCCTCTGAGAAGTGGCAAAGACCATCTGTGAGAGACTGACCACATCCCCCATTCCCTGTCCTCCTGCACTGTTGAAGGGGGAGGAGGTAGAGGTATCAGAAACAGTGCGCTGAGCCTGAGAAGGCAGGGGAAGAGGATCTTGAAGGGCTAGTTGTATTTTTCACATCATCCTGCTCTGTTTCTGCTTTCTATTCTGTTTCTTGTAGGTAGTAAAATAAACTTCTCTTACTTTCCTAAGTCAAGTAGTAGAGTCTGTTTTGCCTGGTACCATATTTGATCTCCCTGCCCTTGTCTTGATCTACAGGGTCTTCGGTTATCATTTTTTCCCTCCCGTCTCGCTGGGCCTTTGCCATCCTAAGGAGGGTAAAGGTGGATGGGAGATAGTGAGCAAGAGACTGTCGTGATGCTTCGTTTCTGGCTGGGCCTAAACCACATAAATTACCATTAGAGCTAGTCTGATACCAAGGCTGGGCTTAGTTCTCATGCAGGGTTTGAAACAGCAGTGTGGCTGACCTGTAATAACATAGGACTTACTTTTAGTGAAATATCTACTCTTTTTGAGTGCTTTCCTATCTTTTTTTTTTTTAAAAAAAAGCTGAGAGAATCACAAAATACAGAAATGTTGGAATATTGCTCATAAAAATTATGAAACTTATGACTGTAATGCAAAAGGAGTTAATAGGAGGAATATATCATACTTCCTCTTTCAAGCCAAAGCCTAAACTTGTCGAATGTGCTGGCACCTAAAATACTAAAGCCAGCTTTCTTTTTTTTTTCTTTAACCTTTCAACAAGGTTTTATGTAAGCCACTACTAGGTATCTTTTAAAGCTGTGTTTGTGAGGTACTGCAGAGGTACAGGCAGTCTGTACTTTGCTGTTCTATTACTGATGTTGGAAAAGTGGTTTGTTTACCTAATGACAGCAATTGGCACTTCAACAGCATCTAAGTGAGAGGCTGGTTATTAGGTGAGCAGCCAGCCCATCTGCAGTTGTCTGTTTACGTGAGGAGGTCCCTTCTGTGGATCTGCCTGCGTTGGGGTTGATGTTCTTTGGTGGTGCAATGAGCTCCATGGCATGGCTGGATATTAGCTAGGATCATGTCTCCTTCAGAATTAGGGAAGAATAATTTCCCTGTATGTGGTTAAGGAACAACTAGTTATAAACAGAAGACATCCTGGCTGCCAGCAAGGAGTGAAAATCCATCTGCATGTTTAGCAATACAACATTATATCCAGAAAAGATGAAACATATTCTCTTTTTGGCTTTTCACCCCAAGCCATACAGTTTATGTGGGATTTCCACTGTGCTGTGCTCCAGCCTCACAACCATTGCAGCTGCCTCCAAGCAACTTGGAGACCCCCATTGCGTTCTTACAAAAACATCAAGGAAAACAAATTTCAGTTTTGTGGGAGAAGGGACTGGCAGCACCAGTGTTTGATGAAAGACTGCAAATCAAGTATTTCTTGATTCAAAAGTACCAGTGTGGGTGTCCTGTGCTTGCCCAGGCTGTTCATCACTGATGGCCCTGCCTGCACTGGAGACCTCTGCTTGAAGAAACCAAGGATATACTGCGGTCCTATCTGCAGGTTTTGAGATGGTTTTTTTTTTGGTGGTCGTTTTTTTTAAGAAAACTGGCATTTTGTAGTGGGGAAGTGTACCTCTTTCTTTCCATGCAGATTATTTTCCTTTTAAAGTCAAAACAGAAGCAAAATGAAATCTGTTTTGACAGGGGGGAAAACAGTATTGGCTGACTGGATGCATATATGCATGCTGGTTCTGGTCCAAGTCAGGAAGATGTGCTTCTGGGAGTCTTCTTAGAATCCCAGTGCATCATCAGAGGTTCCCTAGTAGAAAAGACAGTGAATAGCAGACACCGAGCCACTGTTCAGGGTGCAAGTAATGGACAGACAGATGAAACACTCTTGGGTCCTTGCTCGGGGAGGAGGGGCGAGCAGTGGTGAAGGCTTCTTCAAAACATACCTGAACTCTTTCTGAGAAAAAGACTCAAGGGTTTACTTCAAGTTAAGTAGCTGAGGGTTGCTTTTTTTTTCTGATTAGTTTCTTTTGAAATTTCTTGAAATTTTTAACAACTAAAAATCTAAAAAGCCTTAAAGTACCCTTGCTTATTCTTTTGCTTCAACATTTCACATTCTTAATTTTCCCAGAGATGAAATTAAGAAGTAAATATTAATAGTGTGAAGCAATGAAAATACAAAGAGTATTTAATTTTCAATATAGGAAACCACAGAAAAATCTCTTAAAGCCCCTCTTACTTTCCAAGATATGGTTGTGAAACACTACTTGTTATTTCTTAGCCCCCTCCACCAGTAATCACTCTTTACACAGTATTCCTGTATTTAGGAATAGCATAGCATCTTCTCTTTACATTAAATGATTCCTGATGAGTATTGAAAATGAGATGTTTGTTTAACTACACCACACTTACTTCATTTGCTAATTGCTTTTTTTTTTCCCTGTATGACTGAAGATCTAGGTTTTAAAATAGTTGGTAAATACACACAGACACGTGCACACACACATAGACACTAACATGCCAATCTGCTTCCTACACACAAGCCTTTTTAATGCTTTTTGTTGTTGTTGTTGAAAAATCATGTAAGCATAATAGGGATAATTAGCTTTGACTATGAGCAAATCTGGCAATAAAACACATTAGCTACAGCTTTAAATCAACATCTCAGCCTGCAGCCTTGACTTAACTTCTGGTGCTGGTAAAATCTAATTAAAACTGAAATGATCATCTAGGCATTTGATTTTAACTGCGTGTATGTGTGTGTTTGGCTATTTGGCCTGTACAGCTGATTTTCTTGAAGTAACTGAATTTACTGAGAGCTGCTTTGAACCTTATGCTATAATCACAGGGAAAAAGACACATAAACTTAACGGAGACACAGCTAGTAAGTTCAAAGCCCTCTAATAGCATTTTAAAAAAATACTATAGGTAGAATGTCTGAGTTGCATTATCAGATGCCTGAGAATATTAGTTATGCATTGGCTTGCAGAAAGCAAAGTCCACATTCTGAGAGCAAGAGAAATATGCCAGAAACTGGAGATGAAATATAGAACTACAGAGCTTCAGCTTTCTCCTACCCTTGAAAGAAGTGCTCTGGGTTGACTTCAGCCGTGAAAAGACATTTGTAATGCAGATTAAATCTGTTCACATAGGGAATTTGCAAGGCATTACAAATGCATGTTAAATTCATGCTCTGACTTACTCAGCACTAATTTCACCTTGTAGACCAACCCACTATCTCAGTGAAAGCTGATGGGGATCAGGTACCAGAACTGTTCATGCTATTTGGAAAATATTGCTGGGTGTCTGCACCCCCCTGTACACAGTGGACACCCCTGTACACAGTGCCTTTGGAAACATGACCTCAGGTGCTTGCCTGCTGTATCTGTGTGTGCTGCCACTGATTTATACTGACTGGAAATGAGACCTCAGGTCTCTAATGATAACCAGCAAGAAAACAAAAACAGTGCAACCTGCCTCATGTACTTCCAAGAAAAATGAAGTCTTAACATTTCTGATGCAAGCTGTTTGTGATCAGGAGACATCTTTGGGAGCCTAAGGCACTTTGGCAACCTCAGAAACATTTTGGGATGTTTCTGGACACCCTAAAAATCAGTGTAGGCTTCCATAGACCCTATGGTTGAGATCTATGCAAAATGCAGCTTAAAACTGAAAGCAAGGACATAGCTACTGTGGGGAAGACATCATGAGATTTAAGTGATGCTAATACTGAAGTGCATTATTCCCAATTTTTTTCCCAGTGCCACCCAAAATAAGCAGAAGCTGGGAAACTTCCATGTGCTTAGAAAAAACAATGAGGCAGTATTTTAATATGTGTATGGGGAGAGAATTTGCTTTTAGAGTTAATTTGCCAGAGCCGACTGTTCAGAATATTTCAGCTGATGGTGCATGGCTTTCCCCAAAGAAACAGTAACTCGTTGCCTAAAGTCAGCTTCAGCATGAATGCTAATGATTAATGCCTGGAGATCCCAGTGGTCTTGGAAGCAATACAGTTAAGTAAAAGGCAATGGGTTGGCTAAAAGGTCTTAAATCAGACTAATGTTGGCAAATGTCACTTGAAAGAGAGGGATTTTGGAGGGAAAAAAAAAGGCAAGAGGGAGAAGTTAAGAATAAATTCAAAGGGGGAAAGGCAGACATTCCCACACACTAATAAAATCTCAGCAAATGAGAAAATGAGCCAGTTTAGATTGAAATTTAATCACAGAAAGGATTTTATTGTAACAAGGAGAATTACAATTGCCACTTGTAAAAGGAGAGGTTTTTTCTGCCTCTCAGATGGCACTCTTGAACTTGATGTGGAGCAGGTAGGATGGCGTCAGGGAGAGAAGGAAGGGCAAGAGCAGTTAAACTACCAGTAATTAACATAGTCTGCACTAAAAAACTAAACCAGATTCATATAGAGGCAATTGTGAATGTTTCATGTGTACATATGAAAAAGCATTGATCTAGCAGAGAACATCTTACCCAGTGGTGCACTGAAGCCTGGGGATGCTCCATGTGGGGTCTTCATAGTGCTCTTCTAGTCAAACTCACCCTGAGGCATATAGCTTGTGAGGGACTTTGAGGCATTGGAAACCCTATGGCATTCTGCTACAACTATAGTTACACTTCAGAATCTTTTAAGGCAAACCAAACTGTCAACAGAAGCAGAAACAAAGTGCAGCATAAATACAGAAGTGTTTCAGTGGCCAATAAAGAACAGCAGCATGCACACCTTGTATTTCCTTTTTTTGAAAGTTACCAGGTATTGGTACTTTTTTTCCAAGAAAAAAAAAATCAGAAGAGAAATGATGATACAAATCTCTCCTGTTGTCTGTAGTTCAGCAGTATGAATCCTTTCAGGAGCAGGCTGACCATGGAGTTGGACTTTTAGCTTTATTTAGAACCAATTACAGCTGCCTTAGAGCTCAAAATACATCCGTAGCTTCTCTTTAACAAGTCAATATTTTTCTGCTATTCCCCTGCTGACTAGATTGTTGTTTCCTTCCTTGTTTTTGTTACAGATGCAATTCAAGCTTATTGGTTTGATTGATATATTCTGTTTCTTTTCTGTATTTATGGTATATGAGCTTCTGGAGTCTCCACTGACTTCATTAGTGCATTTTGGAAAATAAGTATCCTCAATATTTTCTCTCCTTGTCCTAGGTGTGGGGGAGTAAGTGCAAAAAAGCACATTGAAGCATACTTTAAAAGAAAAAAATATTAATGTAGTTTGTGCATACAGTGTAGCAGGGAATAATACCAACAACACTTAACAAGTTCTCTTTTTAGTTATTCTATCAACTGTGAGGGGTTTTTTTTTTAACAATTAAGATTAATGTAACATTAGACAGGTTTTTACCACAGTTAAAATCGCTGCTGAAATGTTCAGTGAGCAAAACTTGTGTCCTGCTTCCTTAATATGGTTTCTTAATTATTTTACATCCCCTTCTCTTTAGCACCTTGTGTGCTCCATCTCAAATGCCCTCGTGGCTGATCTTATCATGAGGAGGGGTGTCAGAATCCCCTGATGGGTTTTATTTGGCAGAAGTTAAACCCTCTTGCCTTCCAATTGACCTCAGTCAATTCTGGGTGGCTGGGAGCAGCTGGGTTTAACTCCTGAATGATGTCTGATCAAACAGGTTATCATGATGAGGTTTTGTATATTCTCAGGAACAAAATTAAGACTTAAAATGGAGTCAAGTGCTAAACTACTTCATTTTAACCACAACAATCAACAATGAAAAAAAAGAGGAGATGGAAAGAGAGAAAGAGGAAAAAAGTACAATAGTCATTGCTGCAAGTCTATGTGGTGCACCCCCGGCAGTCATTTGTCTGAAGGCTCCAAAAATCTGCCTGGTCCAGGTGAGGGGAAGAAAAAAAAGAGAGAGCATCTTAAAAAAAAATAAGAAAAGAAAAAGAAACCCTGTGGCATTGTGCTACAACTGTAGTTACACAGAGTAGGGTTTCTTCAAAGAAAAGAGAGCAAGCCTCTGCAAGTCCCACTATTACATACACTTCTCTTGCTGGTGCATGCCCAGTACCATGTCCATAGGGTCCTGGAAAATTCTGGAGAGTCACAGCGTCTTGCCACTGGGCCTGGGCACATATGCAGAAAGTGGTGTATCCCAAGACAAATTTTAACTGTAACATGTTTCAAGAGAGAGTCCACAAAATAAAATCAAAAGAAAAAGCATTTTGCCCTCTTACACCTCCGGAGCAGTCACTGCATGTACTCCTTGTCGGTGTCAATGCTGCCCTGGCCCGTAAGTGGGATTTCTAAGCTTCTGCTTCAGAGAGCATGGGCAATTTGGGTCTTTGTGTCTGTGCCAGTTCTAAACAAAAACCTTAATCTATACTATCTAAACTGTGGATGACATACAACTCTTACCTAACTTCATCAGGTGACACGGTAGATACAAACTGTGTACCTGTGATAACACACCGGACCAACTGAATGAAACATGGAATGACACATGGCAAAAGCAGCAGTGTGGCTAAACCACACAGCACTTAACATGAGATCCACTTAACCCAAGGGCCCTTCGAAAGCCAGGAAAGCAGGTCAACATTCAAACTCTCCCAAGTTTTTACAGGGATATAGGCAAATTTTCTAATATCAGTGGTCAGCTGAAGAACTACTTTGCCTACATCATCTATTTCTAAGAAACAATTGGAAGCATTTAGTTTCCCACATACTCTTTCCTCTCAACAAAAAAATCAAAAACCATATAGTGTGGAAGGATTGTAGTGTGCATCTGCTTAGATTGTTAAGAGATCCAGAGAACTGGCAGTTTTATTTCTAAAATTGCTTGCAATCCAATTATGTGGTTTCAATTATAAATTATTTCTCTTGCTCCTGCCATTGGTTCACTGGGATTCCAGGTAGTGATCATGTTCAAGTATTCCTTCAGGAGGCCACACATTTTCTCCCTATTTATGTATCCCACCCATTTTAATCTCAGCAGATTGTTTGTTGCAAGAAATCGCTTTGTCTCCCAAGTTATCATATAATCTTGTTCCCAATCAGGGACCACCAGCCTCTGAAAGAAAGAAAACCAGGTTGAATAATCCCTACATAACAAATCCCTGGCCAGTTTTTGCTGGTATTCTTTGGAAGCAGCATGTCCCAAAATACAATAAAGGCCTCTTCTAGCTTTGACACCATTGGCAAATGGCCCAGCTGCAAACTTTGGAAATTGGGGCTGTTTTTGTTTGTACAATACCAGGCATGGGTGTTGTTCTTCCACTGACAGGTTTGATTGCAAATTCAATTTCCAGACCAAGGCCATTGAAGCACAAAGGTTTAATTTTTGTGTGACTAAAATCCTTTAAGCTCTTTGTTGTGCCTAGTTTCATCAAGCCACATCCATATGTAAACGTTTCTCTCTTCATTAATCAGTTTGTGAATATCCATTGACAATGCTTTTCCTCATCCCATCAACTTCTCACTTCTGAGTGAGATTTAAGCAACATTTTTGTAGAGTGGGAAATTGAATTCACCATGTTTCACTATCATCCCAGACAGTGTTACCAGTTTCACTGTAGTTACGTGTAATTTTTGCTGGGGTAAAGAATATGGAGGTCCAAGGCCAGCTCAACAACCTTAGAGGTCCTCCACAAACCCAGCAGTGGTTGAGGTTAAAGGTTTGGCTTATAGCTCTTGCTAGCAAAACAATTTATTTATCCTCAAAAGGATCATTCAAAATGATGGGGGCTGGGGGGGAGGGAAAAATACTGTTTTTTCTTCATTCTTATACGTAAATCCCCAAAACACTACAATAAAAAAAATAACATATGCATTTTAACCAGATTATATTAAAATCCACACCTGCTTTGCTCCTTCTGTGAGCACGTCCGGATTGTTTTCTCCCAAAAATGAAACAAAACAAATTCGCTTCCAGGGTTAAAAAGAGGGAACAATCCATTGAGTGTTAATTCTGTGTTCTCTTGCTCAAGCATCCTTAGCCCTCCAGGCATGTTAATTAAGGGATTCAGCAAGTAACAGAGGCAGCCCCAACAGCTGGCGTTTCTGCCAACACTGGCTGTCCAGGGGACAATGTTCACTTTCTGGGAGTGCAGCCTGAAGTCTTGAAATTAGAGCCACAGGTTTAGGATAGAAGGCATTTTATCAGGGACATTTATTTATTCCCCTTATGATGTTTCAAAGATCGTTTTAAGAATCCATTAATTTGTAAAATGGCTTTTTGCCCTGACCATTTCTGTAAAAGTTTTTTCCAATTTTTGGGTTGGGAATCTGTCCATCACCTCCTGAGGAACACCTTTCTGAAGTCCTAAATGCCACAACCCTTGTTCTGCCTACCAGGATTATTCCTATGGGGTGTCCTTAAATTCTGACCCCTCACAACTAATGACTGCCCATCAGTTCTGGGGCCAGTCTTGTTCAAAATCTTCATCAATGACATGGATCAGGGGACAGAGTGAGTGTACCCTCAGCAAGTTCT